>JAMYXO010001864.1:0-26828 GCA_033310375.1 Conus canariensis | reverse complement strand
AAACAGTTAACCTTAAAACATCAAACCCGTTTAATCCAAAGCCCCCGTACCCCCCATAATAACTGCATTAGGAAAACCAACGAGTGTTTCATACACGTTGTTTCCAGACTAGATATCATCATCTTTGTCGTCGTTGTCATCAACATCATCATCATCATCATCATCAACATCATCGCCATTATCAAGGTCATCATGGTATCATCCCTAACTTTGTTGTCATTGTCGATGTCCTGATGATTATCGTCGATGAAATTGTCATCATCGTGTTGTGTTCCTTCATCATCTTAGCTTGTTTTCAAAGAGTTTGTCACTAACCAGTCTAGAGTTCCCTTCTCCCTCCCCCTGTTTCTTCCGTTCCACCACCACCACCACTACCGCCACCACCACCACCACCATCATCATCCTCCTCCTCTTCCCTCATCACCTCATCCTCATCCTCCTCATACTCCTCCTCCTACTCCCTCTCCTCCTCCTCCTCATTTTCATCATTATCATCACTATCATCACCATCATCACCTATCACCACCGCCATCTTCATCATCATCATCGTCATCGTCATTTTCATCGTCACCATCATCATCATCATCATCTCATCACACATCATCATCTGTCATCATCATCACCATTATGTGGACACAGCTTACAAGGGGCTCCCACTCCTCTGCAAATTTGTGGATTTCAGAAAATCGTAAAAATCAGAAACATTTTAAAAAAAGAAAAAAAAAGAAGAGATGAAATCAGCATCAGAAAAATCAAGGCAGCGGAACCCTGGTCGCGCTGGTTTTTTGTTTTTGTTTGTTGGTTTTTTCTTTTATTCAGTTTGTTTGCAGATGACACTGACATCTCCAAATCTCGGGTGTAAAAACGTCTTCGCGAGAGCAGGCAGTCGCCATTTTGTCTTTCCTGTTGAAAGCCAAGGCAACAACATCACACACCACACACACAACACACACACACACACACACACACACACACACACACACACACCGACGTCGTGCATCAGCAAGACGCTGCAAAGTGAAAGAGATGGACAGACACTGAACGAACAAGTAGGTCCTTGGTTGTGGTTTGGCGGAAAAATGGACCGAAACAAACTTGCTGTTCAGATTTGTGTCAAACTGCGCCATTTTGACAAAAGGTTTGAGCGCGCGCGCGCGTATATATATATTTATATATATATATATATTTTATATATATATATAATATGTGTGTGTGTGTGTGTGTGTGTGTGCGTGTGTGGTGTGTTTTGTGAGTGTGTGTGTGTTGTGTGTGTGTGTGTGTGTTTTTGGGGGGGGGGTAGGGGAGGGGGGAAGAGGGGGTATCCACCCGACCCCTAGAACTTTTCGCATTCGGATTTCGCATTTTCTGTAGGAATGTTCCTTATCAAACTCCAGCTCCTCCTCCAGAAGCAAAAAACATGCTGGTAAGAAGGAGTTCCGTTCTTTCATCCGTGACTTACCATCGTCATAAATATCATGATGACGTTCGTCGTCGCCAGCATTATCATTATCGTTATTGAGATCACAGTCGTCACTCTTTCTCGTGTGACTCAATGTCACCATTCCTAGTCAGTATTCCGCGAGTCAACGAGCAGTCAGAGAGGAGTTTCCATTCTTCTACTCCTTGGCTATCATCGTCGTCATCATTGTCATCATTCATCATCATACATCATTACAAGCAGCATTAACGTCGTCATGATCATCATCATTATCAGAATCATCAGAATCATCATCATCATCATCATAATTAACATAATCAGCATTAACTTTATCACCATCAACACCATCATTGTCGTCGTCATCATCATCATCATCACCATCATCAACTTCATCATCATCATCATCAACTTCATCATCATCATCATCAACACCATCATCATCATCATTCATCATCAACATATCAGCATCAGGCATCATCATCGTCATTATCATCATTATCATCAGCAGCAGCAGCAGCAGGAGCAGCAGCAGCAGCAGTACTAACATCATCGTCATTATCATCATCATCATCAACATCATCATCATCACATTCATCAACATAATCAGCATTAAACATCATCATCACCTCCATCATCATCATCATCATCATCATTACCTCCACCATCACCACCATCATCATCATTATTCATCATCATCGTGGGACTCACCCTTGTCGCCCCAGTCCGTGTTCCAGGAGTTGGCCACCAGCCAGTAAGGAGGTTCCGTTCTCCACCCCCCAGCCCAAGATCTTCACGGCGTGACTCCCGCAGATGCCAGAGACGTGCTGGTAAACTCTGCAGACAGTTGCGAGTGTGATTCCACTGAAACGCGTTTGAACACCATTGGCGCTAGAGACCAAGACAGTGTGGTGTATGATTCCACTAGATGCAATGACCACAGTGGCGCAGGAGAGCAAGACAGGTTTGTGTTTGATTCCACTAGATGCACTGACCACCATTGGCGCAGAGAGCAAGACAGGTGTGTTTATGATTCCACTAGATGCACTGACCACCATTTGGAACAGAGAGCAAGACAGGTGTGTGTATGATTCCACTAGATGCACTGACCACCTTTTGCGCAGAGAGCAAGACAGGTGTGTGTATGATTCCACTAGATGCATGACCACCATTGGCGCAGAGAGCAAGACAGGTGTGTGTATGATTCCACTGAATGCACTGACCACCCATTGGCGCGGGAGAGCAAGACAGGTGTGTTTATGATTCCACTGAATGCACTGACCACCAGAGAACTATAAAATAGGCATTCTGGCTCACCCACCTCCGCCAGCTCCAACCGGCCTAAAGCCGGTTTCGCTGTTGCTCCGCGGCTTACCCAGAATGCCTATTTTTTAGTTCTCTAATAGAAAAACACTTTACAAAACATACATAATGTGTAGGATTATCTGTTTTTAACACTAATTTAGAAAACTTTTGAGACTTAAGTTTTTGCTTAATCCTTCGTTTTTCTTGATCGTTTTCAATAAACATCATTTTCTTTCATACATTCATCAAATGCGTCTCTGTCTTTCATGTGAATAAAACTACAGTCTTTAAACTGTTCTCTAAAGTCTTTTAAAACTGAGTTATATTTTTGACATAAAATCCACACACTTATCCCAGCATGTCTTCCACTGAAAGCCAGTTTTGATAAGTATTTTCTTTTTTAAACTATGTCTCTCTCTGCCGAAACAGTCATCTATAATAAATAGTGTCTGAGTTCCTTCAAACTGTCTTAAAGAAATGTTCTAAGCACTCGCTAAGTTTATTGCTAGGATCAACAAAAATAGATTTCATCATCCGCCCATATAAACCTTCTGTGGGTGATATGCTTTGTTCCTTTTTAAGTGTTGGGCAGAAAATTACTATATGATCAAAATTATAACGATAAACTGTTTGTAATAGGTCGAGGACAAATATTGTTTTTCCACAACCAGTTGTCCACAAATCAATGAACAATGAGGGGTTTTTATCTTTAAATTTTTAACATTGCCCACCAAAGTTGTTTGCTCCATAGTTTTAAAACAGAATTTAATTTTACACCAGTTATTTTTTTTTATCATACTCTCTGTCAAAACTTGTTCAGTATAATAAAACCCTATAAGGCCCAAATGTGTAAGATTAAAATCCAGTTCAGTTCTGTAAGATCGTTTCTATTTAAACTAATATCAATTTTGTTGCTTGTTGTTATGACCTTAATATCCTCGCCATTGTAAAGAACGACGACAGTAACTTTAAGTTTGTCAACGTCTAAGTTTTGCCAGCTAATAAGAATTCCTTCCATAAGGTTGCACTGACACCCCAGCTCCATTTCTTGCCTCATCTTTTAAGACAGAAATTTTAAATATCATGTGAACGTGTCTCCTAATTTTGTGCTGGGGAAAGAACTGTAATTTTGTAGAAGCTTTCTTTAAAACCGATTCTCTTCTGTGGAGGATGTACTGTTTGTCCCCAAACGGCTTTATTTCGATCTCTTTCGACTGTTGTCCTCTGGCATAAGACGTACATGTAAAGGGCCAGAGTTCAATGCTTTTCTGAAACTTTTTGACGGTCAAAAAATGTAAATGGGCTTAAGAATTCAAATTTTATGTCCCATTCTAAATATGGTTCTAAGTGCCATTTGTTGTCAGTTTTTCGAACTATTTTTTATTCATACTGACCTGTATTATTTGCTTCTAGATTTCGTAGTTGTTCTAGTTTAGGAAACCTTTTGTTGTCGTCAACCTCTTTGCGCTTATAATAACCATCTTTAGTGTACTCAAAACCATATTAAAGTGCCTATCTCACCGTTTTGTTCAAAGTCCTCAACGTCTGCAAGGTCTTTTAATTCTAAAGTTACACACCCTCTCAGGCGCTAATGTAACCCCGAATCGTTGGTCCACGTGACATTTTTTAAAACAACGTATTATTTTATTTTCTTAAAACAATGTGCAGGTTACACATTTCACGACTTTCCCTGTTTTATCTGTGATCTTTATATTAAAATTGATCTGACCCTCCCACAAGCTAATCTTTTAAACTGTAAATTAGGGAATCGTATAATTTCATAATCGCAAATTTGCAGCTTTCCCTGATGGAAGAGCTCTTTTAAAAAAGTTGAGGGCCTTCCATCATATAAGTTTTCATCAGTGCTCAGCTCATCCAAATGTACCATAGAGTAATGGATATAAGGCAAGATCGAGCGGAATTCTCCCTCAAAAGTAGTTTCGTCTGGTGCAACTCTAAATTTATGATAGACATAATCGATTTTAAAGCCTAACATTTTAGCTAGCTCTACATCAAAAAAGTAATGGACTACTTCTTTTTCAGGTTTGAATGTTAACATTGTTTTTAGATTTGCATTGTTAAGTTTGTGAGTAATGTCGAAGTTACTCATTGTTTTCTTTTAGTGAGCAAAACCCGTAATAACCATCAGGTATGGTTAACTGGCTAATTAAGTTTCCTCCGTCATCAAGTTTTCGAATCTCATTATTCCTCTTGGATTGACTTATATTAAACCATACGACTTTGTTAGAATATTTCTGGAGTGCGACCCTTTGGGTTCCGCAGTTATTATCAATAGCATATTCTAAAAACGAAGGACTGTCTTGAGTTGTTATTGTTACAAACATTTTTAAAACAAATTAAAAATGAGTGCATTCAAATATACTAATGCAAAATATTCTGTTGGACCGCACTACAGTCCTAAAGATTAAACAACTGGCACCCTCGACATTTCTGTGACTCAGACTGACGCCTTTCAAGTAAAGGTTAGTACTCCATTGGATCGTTATCTTAACCCTCCTATCAAAAACGACTACATCCCGAAAGTGTGGTTCAGTCATCCGATGCAGTTTTTATCAGAACCAGTTAAACTTTGCTGTGTTTTGTGCATCAACTGGGTGTGGAGGTCGTATGCTGATCATTTAAATTCATCCTGATCCTTTGGTGAGGTCAGTGTATAGATTTCATTTTTATTACACCTTCAGACGTATTTTGTCTGAACTGCAAGCGCCTTTACCAAATGACAAAACGTTTAATCCATTCAGCAACAGAAATAGATTACAAGGCTTTGAAAGGATCTGTAACGAATTTGATATTGACCCAAAGACAGACTTTAGACAAAAGTTGGATCTTAATCATGGTTTAGGCACCCTTTATTATTGGGGCGTGCATAGAAAGTATAACTATGATTGGAATCCTCCTTACACATCTTTCTCTTCAGGCACAACTGTTCACCTCGGGTCCATAGAGCAAGAGCATAAAACAGCATGGACAACATTTATTTTGGATACTTCTAAGGGTCTAACAAAAGCGGGAATAGAACGAATAAACGACTCTATTCGTACTTATGTTTGGTGTTTGCTAGGTTCGCAAGCACAAACGAGATCAAACATAATTGATTCCTTCTACTGGCTTTGACGCCCAAAAAAAATATTTAGCAAATTTAGAGGATTCTATTAATTCTGCAATTGATTTGCCTTCAAGTATTAAAAGGTACCAAAATGTTTTGCAATACGCAAGATCGAAAGTAGACTTTGCTGTTGGCACTGGTTTATACATGCTGCCTTCTGACCTCAGACTCCAGGTAGGAACAATAATAAACTACAACAATGAAATCCTTGTTGCAGGAAATGAACAGAAGGTTGGACAAAACGACATAAATTCTGAGCCAGTAATATTACAAACAATAAAAAAAGAAGTCCCAATCCCCGTGGCCCCCTCAAAACCCCATCCAATCCCCAAGGCCCAAAGCCCAAAGGCCATTGAAGACGCGGACTTTGTTCGTGATGACCATGAATATGAAAAGACAGCACTTGTTATTGGATTAACTGCCCTAGGATTACTTGGTCTTTATCTTACTATAAAGTAACCCAACTATTAAGACAACTAATGCCCATAAGTGCTCAGCCATAAAGCCAACTACTTTACTTGCGGCAGACAAAAGCCAGCTAACGATCCCTCCTATTATACCAGGCAAAGAATCTATTGCCTTACTGGCTAATTTTTTTAATAAACTTGCAAGGTGATTGAGTTGTTTTTTTACCCATGATTTATCTGACGACGGAGTTGGTGGCACTGCTCCCCCACCACCCCGCCTGTAATAGCCAACACCAGTGTACTTATTGCAAATCCTAAGGCTGTTATAACACTTGCTAATGTGACACCTTGCTCTCTAAACAGTGTTCTTATTCGTTCTGCTAGTGTTGTGTCTTCATATAAAATTCTTTGGATAGTTTCTCTTATTCTGCTCACTTGAGTTCGTAATTGTTCTCGGTTAGTAGACAACACTTCTAGTCTTGCTGATTCTCTCTTGTTCAAGATCTTTTAGTCTTTGTGTTATTCTTTCTTTAACACCAGGTCCTAAGTTGTGGTCATCAGCCTCAACTAGTTTTTCTTTTTCTCTTTTTATATGCTCATCTAGTTCACCCAGTTTTGCTAAATTGTTTGTTAATTCGCCTCTGATGCTTTTCAAAGCATGATCAAGGGCCGTTATTTCTCTCATAGGTAGCGGCGGATCGTGCATAGTTTTTTAATACTGTTTCTTCTGAAAAACTGGTTTCTATTATTTCGTCTGCTGTTGGGCTTAAATCTTTAAGGGGTATGTTTTGTATTTGGTTATCTGTTGGGAGTTCTTGTAGTGTGTTTTGAAGTTTAGCAACTGCCTCACTGTCTAATCTTCGCGGTTTAGCAATGCCAAGGCGATTTTGATCGCTCACACTGAGCCTTTGTCTAATTGTAGTCTTTGCTAAAAAACTTTGATGGGTCTGGTTTAGTTGTAAGCTGAACAAGTTGTCCTTGCTCGTTTTTCACAAACAAATGGTCATCTTTTGTTTCAAAATCATTAGGGTCTATAAATTCGGGAGGTTCTTGGCCTAAACTTTGATAAAATGATTTGACCTTACTTTCTGTTAATTCACGCCGCAATGATTGTAATGGATGTGTCAAAGGCGTCATTTCACTCATGTCGTCTCCAGGATCAAAAACATCATAATCTTCTTCTGCCATGTTTTTAAATAATTAACTTTTTATTTTGTTTTATAAAAAAAATGTCACAAGCATATGGTTCGATTCTTGACCCGCATAGAAGACTGAAAGAGCCCTTTGGCGTGAAGGGAAATAAACAGAATATTATTGTTCCAAATAATCCATCTACTATTGATTCAGATCAAATTCTTACTGTTAAATTTCCAGACCTAGGAGCAGATGAAGTGATTGTGCCGGGATCTGCACGGCTTACTTTTAAATAGAACTTGATTCAGCAACAGACGTAAACAGGGACAGTTGTACAGAATCTGGGACGGGCAATCGTTAAGAAAATTTCTATAAAACTTGAGGGGCAAGAAATATTTTCTTTACACAATGCAGACATATTTTTAATCTATTGTGATCTATGGCTAACCGAGAATGAAAGGGCCGATCTTGCGTTTCAAGGAATCGAAAATTAACGAAGCACTAAAACACAGAATAGACGCCGAAGATGCTAAAGACGGTAACAAGTATGAAGCTGTAAGTTATGCGTTTGGAAATCGCTTTTCCATACCCTTAGATTTTGAGTTGTTAAAAGCGCATGCGCCATACTTTCAAGGAGCATTAAAAGACAGATTGTCATATGAACTAACTTTTAATGAATACAAACGTGTCATTAGATCGACAGACACTGATTCCAAGTACAGCATTTTCGACATCTCGTTAGAGTTTGACATTGTTAGCAACCCTTAACTTAGCAAGGCTGATTGAGCAACAATATCAGTCAAAATTAGCAATATATTACGAAAGAGTGATTCATCATTCAAAATATCCTAAAAGCAGGGCAGACACTATATGGAACTTTAGTTTTAGCGCCGCAGCAAGATCCCTTAAAGGTATTTTATTGCTGTGTGAAGATGAAGAACCATTCAAAAGACAAAGTGAAAAGTTTATCAATCCTAAAATAACGAAAGTACAATGTTCAATTGAGGGTAGTCCTAACCAAGTCTACGGTAGTGGGCTTAAACCTTATCATCATTTTGATGAAATAAGAAAATTGTTTGGAGGCGGGAGGTCTAGAAGTCCAAACAGTAGACCTTGTGTCTAAAGATTACACCTTCACAGTGTTAGACTTGATGAATATTTAACAACGAAATACGGTTTATGGATTGACCTAAGGTCAACAGAAGATAATCAGTTGCATGGGAGTGGGAGAACAGTTAAAGACGTAATAAACATTCAAATTGATAAAGAAAAAGAGAGTGATAAACCACTTAATGTACATTTGTTTTTAATATATGATGCGCAGCTGAATATTCAAGATAACAGATTGAAAGATATCCAATACTAAATTATTTTTATTTTAAAAAAGCATGTCTGTTACGACTTATCCAAAAGTGCCCAAAGAAGAGAACTCTGTAGACATAAAAACTTTCAGATTAACCAACATTACACAAATGCAACAAAAACTAGAGCAGGACCTTTCAAAATACAGTAAAACCAAACGAAGGTATTTCTGCTGTCTTTAATGCTGTTACATATGTTAATACTGGAGCATCGATCACTAGTGCTCTATCAGCAGGAACAAGTGTAGGTCTCTTAGCAACAGGCGTAGGTGCACCGGTAGCTATACCTCTAGGTGGTTTGTCTTTAACTCTTGGCCTGTGTTCATTGGCTGTAAGTGCTGTCAGCAAAAAAATAAAAGCTAAAACTCCAGAAGCACACAGCTATGGTTCAACTAATAACAGCTAAACTTAGTTCGTTCAAACTGATAATTGATAAAGCACTAGTTGACTCAAACATCACGGATGAAGAATTTAGTCGCCTACAGGCTGATTTTGAGGACTACAAAAGACAAAAGTTTGATCTTCAAAGAAAGGCAAGGGCAACTTTTTCTCAACAACCAGACACCGACCAGATAAAAAAGGAATGCTTAAAAAAAGTAAACGAAACATTAAACTCTGTTATAAACAGCTCACATTAACAACCCCAAAGGGCGTTTATACTTTAGTTTATGAGTCCAAGCACAAAAAGACCGTTGATATTGATTCTGATTAACTTTTATTTTTTTTGATTTAAAAAATATTTTGAGTTAGAAAAGAAGCTCAACATGGATAAGATATATGAAGGTTCAGATGAATTGTTTGAAGCAATGCTCGAGGAAGAGCGTTTGTCAAAAGCTTTAAATGAGGTCGTTTTAGAAGTTATTGATCCAACAAAGGTACAGGCAAGCGTTGTACCGCTATTTCTCAAGTTCCAAGTAAACTAACAATAAACCCTCCAGTTAAAGTAAGGTTAGTTGTTTTAATCGACTATATAACAATAAACGAAGAAAATCTAGAAGTCTGGGTCTCAACTAAACAGCAGACTATTCTTTCTCATAATGACTTAACACCCGGTTGGGCAGATCAACTTCTTACACAGTTTAATGAAGCCTCTGAAGCAGCTAAAATGAGAGGCTCTGGTTGGTCAGAGGGTGAAGTCCTAGACATCAGATTAAGACAAGCTAAGTATGAGCCAATTGTAGGCAAGGCTTACATTCCACTGCCTCCAACATTAGTTGCAAAGAAAGCAGTTTTTGAACATAAAAAATTCAGACGACAAATGTTTTATGTGGTGCGTTCTTGCTAGGCTGCATCACGTTGCCAAAAATGCAGAGAGAGTATCTAACTATTTACAGTGGGCCAATAATCTTAACGGCCTTGAATTTCCTATGGCTGTAGACAAAATTGATCAGTTTGAAAAACAAAATCCACCAATAACTGTTAATGTCTACACATGGTCTGAAGAAACCAACCTTCTGCCAATTAGAGTGTCAAAGAACAGTCCAACAATAGGCGAACCAACCAGGAGTCATGTAGACTTACTCCTAATGCAAAGCCTTAATGGGTTGCACTACACTCTAATACGCACAATGAGTAGATTACTAGTGCATACTACAAAACAACATAGCAAACAAGAATTTTGTAGAAAATGTTTAACAAGAATTCCGTCCGTTCAAGATGCGAGCGAACATGTAAAACATTGTATTAGCCCAGTTGACTGTGATACAGAACTAATTACGCCCGGAGAAGGCAGTAAAGTTAGTTTTAAGAACTGGAAACGGTTGCAAACTAGTCCATATGTTGTTTACGCAGACTTCGAATCACTCATTGTTCCTTATGAAGGACCAACCCCACAGAAACTTCCTAAAACAGTCTTAATGAGTAATCATCAGATTTGCTCATTTGCCTTCATCATTGTTAGGTCGGATGGCGCCCATTCAAAGCCAGAATTATACAGAGGACCAAATGCTGCAAAATACTTCTTAAAACGCATGCAGCAAGTGCGTAATGCCTGTTCTAATAATCTAAACTTATCTGAAATCATAATGACGCCTGAAGACCAACAACAGTATGACTCAGCCACTCACTGTTGGATTTGTGGGGCGGCCTTGGTTGCCACCGCAGAGAATCCAACAGTAAGAGACCATGATCACATTAGTGGAAAGTTTAGAGGAGCAGCACATAACAAATGCAATCTTCAACTAAAGTTTGAACCAAAGACATGGAAGCTGCCTATATTCTTTCACAACTTGCGAGGTTACGACTCTCACCTTATAATGCAAGCAGTAACCAGCGACTTCAGGGTGTCATGCATTGCGCAGTCATCAGAAAAGTACATGTGTTTCACTTTAAATAACATGTCTTTCTACGACTCTATGCAACACATGATGGGGAGTTTAGAGTCACTGGCAGGATCCTTAAAGTCCTGCCCAATAACAGAAGAATATTTTGACCCAACTCTTGTTAGAAAGGGCGTTTACCCTTATGAGTACATGAACAGTTGGGAAAGGTTTGACGAAGATACACTTCCGCCTAAAGGCGCGTTCTTTTCTAGTCTTAGAGTAAAGGACATCAGTGATTCTGATTACCAGCATGCTCAAGATGCGTGGCAGAAGTTAGAGTGTAAAACGATGGGAGACTATCATGATTCCTATTTAATGGCGGATACCTGTTTGTTGGCGGACGTCTTTGAAAATTACAGAAAGACCTGCATGAAACATTACAGCTTGGATCCTGCGCATTATATTTCTGCGCCTGGGATGAGTTGGGACGCTTTCTTAAAATTTACTGGAATACAGATTGATTTATTGTCTGACCTGCCAATGCTTCAGATGATTGAAAACGGATTGCGTGGGGGAATTAGTATGGCGTCGCACCATTACTGTAAAGCAAACAACAAATACTTGGACGACTATGATCCAAGTAAAAGGTCTAACTATCTCATGTATTTAGATGCAAACAATCTGTATGGATGGGCAATGGCGCAATCACTTCCATTACGCAACTTTAAAATGTACACAGGACTCAAAGACATTCAAAAGTTTTTAAAATGGCTACCTACTCTAGAAGCTGATCGTAAAAGAGGTCTCATTCTAGAAGTTGATTTAGAATATCCTCATGAACTTCATGATTACCATAATGACTATCCATTAGCGGCAGAAAGTCTAAAAGTGTCAATGACAGAACCGCCTAAACTTGTGCCTAATCTTCGTGACAAAAAAAAATTATGTCTGTCATTACAGACTTCTTCAATTTTATTTAAGACATGGTTTGAAGTTGACAGCTGTTCATCGTATAATTGCTTTTGATCAAGAACAGTTCATGAAACCATACATAATGAAGAACACTGATCTCAGAACTAAATCCGCAGATGCTTCAGAAAAAGACTTTTTCAAGTTGATGAACAACAGCTGTTTTGGAAAGACTATGGAAAATCCGCACAAGCGTAAAGATGTTAGATTGGTCACCAGAGAAAACGTTGCAATTAAGTTGACTTCAAAACCTAATTATCAGGACTTCAGAAGATTTCATGATCAGCTTTTTGGCATAATGATGAAAAAAAAGAAAGTCAAATTGGATAAGCCCGTTTTATTGGGTTTACTGTTTTAGAGCTGTCGAAGCTTTTGATGTTAGAATTTCTTTACGACTACTTTAAACCCTTGTATCCTGAGTCCAAAGTACTTTACACAGATACAGATTCCTTTGTAATCGACATCCCTACTGAAGATATCTATAAAGACATGGAAATAGAAGTAGCAAAAGAGCATGCTGGATGGTACGACACATCTGATTACCCTAAAGATTCGCCTTTGCATTCAACTGTTAACAAAAAGGTTTTAGGTAAGATGAAGGATGAATTATCTGGAGATGTGATCAAGGAGTTTGTTGGTTTGAGGTCGAAAATGTACAGTCTTTCAAGCCAAAAAAAAGTTGTTAAAAAAGCAAAGGGAATATCTCGCAGTGTTGTGCAGTCAAGCATATCCCATGACAACTATAAAAAAGCATTGTTTGACAATAAGACTTTTCATCATGACAACGTAAAACTACGATCTAATCTACATGAGATCAACACAACTGTTGTAACAAAGAAGTCATTAGATAGAACAAACACAAAACGTGTGTTTGTTAATCCAGAGTTTTCATATGCAATCGGGCATTGGAGGTCATTTGGTCAAGCGCAATTAGATACTCAGTAATTTCTTTATCCAGTATAGCCGGATTATTTGTGGTTGTTGTTTCAAGATTTTTGATTTTTTCAAGATTTTTGATTTTTTCATATAAATTAGGATCAATGGGTAGTTTATTCTTTATCATTGTTTTAATAATAAATCTATACGCAAATAATTTTTTTTGAGCTTCCATTTTAACTCAAATATATTTACGTAAATCAGTTAAAGCAGAACTGTGTCTGGTAGGATTATCTGCAGTTCTTCCTTCACAAAAGATCTTTGAGGGGCCGGCCGTTTTGTTGTGTCAGTTTCTCGTAAATAATACACGGGCGGATTCATTTTCACAATTTTTTTTATCTCATATGGATCAACACTCCAAACTGGATCTGTTGCCCTGATGCGAGTGTCCCCTTCCGCTTCTCCCGGTGAATAAAGGTATCTCACTTTCAAACCAAATGGTAATAGTTTGCTTGATGAAGACTCTCCTTCAACAACATTTATTGTTTGTTTTCTGATTGCTTGTACTGGTTTTAGACCTTTAAATTCTTCATTATTCATTGCGCGCAAAACTGAGGGCAGCCTTCTAACCCATTCTGTGTTGCGAGAATTGTCAATCAGCTCTCTGTGATACTGGTAGGAGAAAAGTCTTTCAGATAACTGTTTGTTAAAGTTTTCAACCAAACCCTGTGATCTGTGAACACCCGGAATGCCTCTTTTAATGGTAACTCTATGTTTTAACAATAATTGATTCACTTGTCCTTTAAATTCTTTCCCATCATCGACTTGAATCATGCGAGGATAAGTTAATGGGCCTCGTTGATATATCAGTTGTAAAGCGACAGCAACAGCAGAAGCACTCTTTTGTGTTAATGGTTCCGCATCTTTGTATCTTGAAGCTATGTCAATGACTGTAAGTGCGTACTTAAATCTTTTTCGTCTAATCGTATCATGGGGTAAATATAGAAGGTCCATTTGATGGGTGTCGTTTGGAGTTATATTCACAAAGTGTGGTCTCTGTATTTGTTTAGGCGCTGGTAGATAAATTTGCCAAATCGCTTGTTTAGATAACCATTCCTTTGCTGTTTGTTCACTGACACCAGCTGCTTGGCTTAGCTTTTTAATTGCTGTTATTCCCTTCCAATATCCTTTTGGCGAATAATAGATCTTGTTCATTTTTTATTCAGCCAATATTATGTGCAACAAAATACACAGCGGTCATGCCAAAGACAATAAACAATATTTCTTGCATCTTTTGTTTTTCTGATGGTTGATAAAAGTCGCTGAATTTTGGTGGGGGCAATGTTTCAACTTGTTTGCCTGTTACTAGAAAATATTCTTTTATTGCCTGGTCAACATCTTTAAATGTGTAAGCTGCATGTCCCTGTTGTTTAAGTCTGTCGTTAATAAAATCTAACTGCTCCATTCTTTGCTTTTCATAGGTGTCTTGTGCAGCGGCTAGTTGCTCCATAGCTCTGTTATGTCTTTTTCTCTCATCGTTATTTTGTAGTTTACTAAACACGTAATTACTTCCGCTGAAAGCAAGCGCGTTGACCACTGCGCCGCCTATCATCATTACGAGTGAAGCCATTTTTATAAATGTATTTTTTTAATTTTACATATTGATACTGTCTGGAATTATTCCTTGCTTAACTAAAAAATCTTTCGTAGCAAATGAAGCTGTAATAACAGCAATCAGCTTTGCTGAGTCTTCAAAGTCTAGTTTGCCAAGATCTGCTGGTTTTATTCTTAACAAGCTTTTACCAAGCATCGTGTATCCTACACTTAGGCCTCCAATAACAGCAGAATGGTATACAAGGTTAGTAATAGTTTTTTCGGTGCTCATTTTTAAAAAAATAAAATAATATTTATTCATTAATAAAACATGAACTGCGATGATTTACTTCCTGAACTTACAAATGATCAAGTTGATGACCAAGCTATTATGCGTCAAAAGGAAAGGCTGTATTCTTTAGCAGCATGTGGAAAAACAAAACAGTACCTTGGAAATGAATTCAGCATAGAACAGATACAACAGATGTCGACGCAAGACATTGTAAAGTATCACAACAGGTATGAAGCGCAACTGGGGTCAAGAATGGTAAAAAGTGTTGGGCAAACGGTTCTTAGTTTGTACACTAAACTAGTTAGTAGATTTGCTCCCATTGATTCTGAACAAGATTTTATGTATGATTTAACACAGGATCCCGTTTTAACAAAGTCATTAGAGTCTCTAGGATGTGATCTATATTACAGATTTGGAACATTATTGTCGCCAGTAATTATGGGGTTAATTACTTTTAATCATATAGATTTTGTTTCCCTTCAAAATGACCGAGCCAGAAAATCAGCAGAAAACATTGATGGAGAAAGTGACCAGTAAAAAGCCTCCTCATCCTGGGCGTGTTGCAGCAGGAAAAAAATTAGCAGAGTGGAACAAACAAAAAAAATTAATGTTGCAATCACAGAATATAACTCATAATGAAAACATAACACCGCCAACAGTTGTTTCAACTGTAAATACACAAGTTGATTCAAGGCCTGCAACACCAAAGTCGTCATGGATTATTTGGATTAAAAGAGTTGGCATTTTTGGCGTCATTGCTGTTGGTGGGGGTGGTTATTACGTTTATAAAACATATAAACAACGCCAGCAAAAACCAAAGCAGTCAAAAAAATCTCAACCACTAAATACAGAAGCCAAACAAAAAAGCATGCCAGAACCGCCAACAACAAAAGATCATTTTGATCCATTTCAGATGGAATAATATTTCAAGAACTTAATAAATAATTATAAGTGACTTGAATAAGAACTTAATAACGACTTGATGACGACTTGATAAAACTTAAATAAGAACTTGATAAGAACTTAATGGCGACTTGATAAGAACTTAATGACGACTTGATGACGACTTGTTAAGAACTTGAATAAGTACTTGAATAAGTACTTGAATAAGAACTTGATGATGACTTGTTAAAAACTTGAATAAAAACTTGTTAAGAACTTAAATAAGAACGTGATGCCGACTTGAATAAGAACCTAGAACGACTTAATGACGATTTTTTTTCACAATTAATTGTTACATTCTTTTCCGGGGGAGACAACTCCCTTCTGCCTTTATGTAGTATCTAGGTCAGACATGTCTGGCCACGGCTTACTCAACTGCACAATAGCCGAGTCGAAGCGTCGCACTGTTTCCGGGTTCGTGTCAAGTTACACATAAGGGCGCCGGGCCGCCCACGCGGCATTGTATAAATTTAGCCGGCTAAATTCCCCACCGGCGTCGTTTAGTACAGGCGTTAGACGTCATTGTATAAATTTAGGCGGCTAAATTCCCCACCTCAAAATAATCTTTTCCCAATTTTATGTATTAAAAGCAGCATTTTTATATTTAAATCTAAAAGCATTTAAAACAAATATTTATTAAAAAGTAGTGACTAAAAAGTAAGGTAAGATGCACTTTGTTATTTAGCTTTTGGTGTTGTTTTAACAACTTTAAAAACAACTTTACTCTAGGCAAATAAAAACAACTTTACAAGTAGACACCATGTAATTGTAAAGCGTTTGTTTGTGTACAGTATATATATAAATCTTGAAGTTAACAACATTGGGGATATGCCTGCAGTAGTTTTAAATACTTGGTTGTCATGGCATTGAAAAGTCTAAATTTGCCCTCTTCCCTGCCCTCAAGTGATCCTTCCTACTTTCGTATTGGGTCACTGGCGCGGCTATAAACGCCCGTAAACCCAGAATATGGTCACTGGCGCGGCTATAAACGCCCGTAAACCTAAAATGGTCGCCCTGGTGCGGCTATGGGAAGGACCACTAAAATGGGGGTGAGGGGATTGCCCAAATTAGACAAATAGAAAGCAGGCAAACAAGTATAAAAGTATACTACTGTTGGAGGCATATTCCCAAAACCCTTCACATCTGGCCGTGTTATATGTGACCCTCTGGGTCTGGCTTGGGGCCCTAGGGCACCATAGGGTCTCAAGTGAGATCCAGAGGTGATCAGTAATGCGGCCAGATGTGAAGAGTTTTGCAGAAATTTATTTTACATTTGATGAATGTATGCGTAAAAATGATGTTTATTGATCAAAAACTTAAGTCTCAAAAGTTTTCTAAATTAGTGTTAAAAACAGATAATCCTACACATTATGTATGTTTGTAAAGTGTTTACTATTAGAGAACTATAAAATAGGCATTCTGGGTAAGCCGCCGGAGCAGCAGCGAAACCGGCTTTAGCCGGTTGGAGCTGGCGGAGGTGGGTGAGCCAGAATGCCTATTTTATAGTTCTCTCCACCATTGGCGCAGAGAGCAAGACAGGTGTGTGTATGATTCCACTGAATGCACTGACCACCATTGGCGCAGAGAGCAAGACAGGTGTGTGTATGATTCCACTGAATGCACTGACCACTAGATGGCGCAGAGAGCAAGACAGTTGTGTGTATGATTCCACTGAATGCACTGACCACTAGATGGCGCAGAGACCAAGACAGGTGTGTGTATGATTCCACTGAATGCACTGACCACTAGATGGCACAGAGAGCAAGACAGGTGTGTGTATGATTCCACTGAATGCACTGACCACTAGATGGCACAGAGAGCAAGACAGGTGTGTGTATGATTCCACTGAATGCACTGACCACTAGATGGCACAGAGAGCAAGACAGGTGTGTGTATGATTCCACTGAATGCACTGACCACTAGATGGCACAGAGAGCAAGACAGGTGTGTGTATGATTCCACTGAATGCACTGACCACTAGATGGCACAGAGAGCAAGACAGGTGCGTGTATGATTCCACTGAATGCACTGACCACTAGATGGCGCAGAGACCAAGACAGAACAAAACGAAAGATAAAAGGTAACAACTGAAAAAAAAAAACCCAAATCACCCCCAGCCCCTTCCGTTTCCGGCACCTCTCGTCCTGTGTCCCCTGCCTGTTTCACGACACACAACTCCACAAACTCTGATACGATCAAGGATTGAGATTTTAGACAGAGCCTATTGTTTTCTAATCTGTCCTTGAGGGACAGAGGGAGAGATGGCATTTGAAAAGCGTGGGAAAATAAGGTAGCTCCATCGCATTCGGTCAAGAGTCACAGATAAGAAAAGAAATAGGTCAGAACCTTTCCAACCGAAAAATGAAACACCCTATCCCCCCCCCTCCACACACACACACACACACACACACACACACACGCACACACACACACACACACACACACACACACACACACACACACGTGTGCGCGCTTCCTTGCTTCATTCGAGAGATATTCACTTTTGCACTGGGTTTGCGACAGTCGTTCATTTTTGATCCGGGTTTGCGACATTTATTCACTTTTAATCTGGGTTCGGTGCATTATGGATACAATGCAGTAAATATGTTTCAACAGACTAGGAAGTAAACATGTGAAAGAAACAGAGGATGGAAGGAAAGTAATGATCAAGGTGCACTTTCCTTCCTTGATACATTTTGCAAGATGGATAGACATATTCTAATCTTTTTTAAGGCGAAAATGACAGAAATATTACCAAAAAAAGTGACTAGGGGTTTCCTGCGAGGACTAGTGGGTAGAAGGTTTTCTCTGAAAACATTGTCTTTTGGACATTTCATGATCAAAATGAAATTTATCACCCATAGAGTTCACGTCATCATCTGCACATAATCTGTCTCCTATAAAGGGGCTACCATTGCGGCCTGATTCAGTTTGCAGTGTACGACTATTGGATCAAAATAAAACTTAGATGTAGACGTAAATTCATGAAAGATGTTTATGCTTTCTGTTTTTTTTTTTTTTAAGATTAATAATCTTTTTAACATTTCTGTCAAACAATTGCTAGACTTATCTGAGATAGTACACACATGTGGCGAGATTCAGAAAATAAAACATAATTGAGAGAGAGAGAGAGAGAGGAGAGAGAGAGAGAGAGAGAGAGAGGAGAGAGAGAGAGACGCTTTGAGGCTTTGATGATTTATTGCCTTCAGCTTAACAAGCCAGCCATTAAGGCAAGGGGGGTACACATATGACTTGACACATTGCATCATTGGAAAGAGAGAGAGAGAGAGAGAGAGAGAGAGAGAGAGAGAGAGAGAGAGGAGAGAGAGAGAAGAGAGAGGAGGACAGAGAACAATCACAGAAAATCCCTGGACATACCAGACTTGTAGCTCAGAAAATCAGAGTAGACTTCAAAAGCCGCTTCAATGGGTCCATGCATAATGAGTTCCTCTTGCATGGTATGAGCTCCGAGAATTCCATAAGCGTTTGCTATAAAAACAAACCAACCAACAAACAAACAATGACCAGTTGAATGGTCTTGAGCAGAGAACAAAGAAACTGGATCATGGGAACAAACTCAGTATAACCAGCCACAACCAGTTGTAGCACTATAATGCAGTTCAAAATAACAATGAATTAAAGAGACAGTTTGCTTTTTCTTTTGCTTATGTGCTGTAAAAAGCAACGGGATGGGAGGGAGAAGGCGAGAGAGGAGGACAAGGGAAGGGGGGGGGGGGATGGGGGGGGGGGGGGGGAGGAGGGAGTAGGAAGGGGAGAGGATTATCGGCAGTTTAGTTGGTGTTCCTCGCAGAGGTGAAAAGGTCACGTACACTGCCAGTGACATAGAGCGACGGAATTCAAAGACAGGGACTGTTTTATTCGCTGCTGTAATAATGCAGCTTCGATCACTGGATTCACCACAGATGATAAAGTGTTAACGTCTGTGTTAGCTCTATGTGATAGCTTGTATCTATATCTGATCTATCATAGTTTTATGCTTCATAAAATGTACCTTTATCTGCACACCTGTTTGGCAGAAGTCGCATAAAAATGGTTTCAAAGTGGAGGGGGGGGGGGGGGGGGGGGGGGGGGGGGGGGGGGGGGAAAGACAGGCGGAAAGTGAAAACAACAACAACAACAACAACAGAATTACTGTGCTGCCAAACGAAAGGAAAAACAAATGACAAAACAAAAACAACGCTTTTCGACCTAATTGGTATTCTTCAGGCAAAACACATGACATTGAAGATGAAGAAAACGTAGGATCAGACAACCAGTTATATCTTCAAACTGGGTGCAAAAAAGTTACATGAGTTTTTTTTGTTGTTGTTGTCATTTTCATGTCTAGTCAAATTTTGCACCTAGTTTGATGAGATAAATGACTGTCTGTTCATCCTAAAGTTTTCATGGTCTCAAATGTTAATTTTCTGGTTAAGAGCAGACCAAATAGGTCGAAACGCGTCGTGTGTTGTTGTTGTTGTTGTGCGATTTGTGTATTCATTGGTTTGGCGGCCGATTATTCTGTCTTTGCTCACATTCAAATGGTCTGATCTGAAACGAATGTAGCTTAATACTTGTTGCAATATATGTATAGAATATTTTTCTTCATATATTTCATCAGTGTATAAACCAATAATCATGAGTGATAACATTTCAAACGTAACATTAAAGACATTGCTGAAAACGGTAACCACATGTCTGAGTCCTGTACCATTCAGTGACATCGTTATACATGGGATGACTGGAAAAAGGTTGATATCAAGTTCTATCGTGCTGCCAAGTTTGATTATGCTAAGAAGGTAACTGTTGGAAAAAAAAGTTGAAGCTTACCATGGACAACACACACACACACACACACACACACAACACACACACACACACACACACGCACGCACGCACCACACACACACACACACACCACACACACACACACACGTAAAATTAAAATACTAACTGGGCCCTTTGTTCTAATGAAGCCTTCAATACTGACATCTACATGCTCATGACTTTAAGGGAACCATTTTTTTTGTCATTTTCAGCAAGTCAAACTTATTTCCTTTGCACACAAGCAGGGTCTTTTGAGTCTGTGGTGACCGGAGCCGTAGAGGGCACACGTTCTGACGGAACATTTCACCCAGTGAGTGCATTGATTGCTTGAGCGGCGAGAACAGCAAAGACCGCTCATTGCCTTGCCTTGCTCACGCCCAGCTAGCTGGCATTTCTTCGTTCATTGTCATTAGGACCTGTGGCATGGTTCCATGGACACTGATTAACTTTAACAGCACACCTCCGTTCTATGGCGGTTTTTTTTTAAAGTCTCATTTCGATGTTGGGTAAATCTCACTTAGTATTTGTGACCAGATTTCACGTGATGAAAATAATATGCAACTGATCACAGCTTCTGAAATGAATGTCAGTTTCTTACGCTCTATTAAAGATTGCTGAAAAGGTCACTGAAGATTTGAATGCTTGGAAATACTACAGTGCAGTGGCAGCTGTTTGTGTTCGGGATGGCTGCAACGATCTTATTCCTGTTTCTTCTGTTTGTATTGTTTTCCTTGAGCTTTAATTGACAACGCCATGAAAATATTAACACTAAATTTTATCACACACACACACACACACACACACACACACAACACACAACACACACGGGCGCGCACACACACTTATCATACACACACGTATGCACACGACAACAGACACAGACAGACAGACAGACAGACACACTTATCATACACATATGTACACATACAGGCGCGCATGCGCGCGCAGGCACACACGTACACACACACACACACACACACACACACACACACACACACACACACAAACACACTATTATTATACACTATGCACACACACACATACAACAAACACACAGACAGCACAACACAACACACACACACACACACACACACACACACCACACACACTACTACTACTACTACTACTACTACCACTACTACTACCACCACATACCTCCGTAGTGCTTGTCCTCAAAGTAGCCCTTGCCGTAGCTAGGCTCACACATCTGAGTGCAGCTGGGCGTTGGGGCAATCTTGTCTGGACACGGTTGGTACTTGCCCACCACGCTATGGTCACAGGGCTTGATCTGGTAAGGTTGGCAGCCCTGAACAAAGACCGATTTGTATAGAACACGGTTTTAAGACGGCTGTTTCCTGTGTTAAGACACCCTGAACAGAGGCCGTATTGTACAGAACACGGTTTTAAGACTACTTTTTTTTCCAGAATTAAAACACCCGAACAGAAGCCGCATTGTATGAGCGCGGTGTTAAGACTACTGCTTCCTGTATTTAGACATCCTGAACAGAGGCACATATAAAAAGAACGCGGTTTTATGAGACAGCTTCCTGTCTGCTGTCTGTCTGTCTGTCTGTCTGTCTGTCTCGTCTCTCTCTGCCACCCAGTTTCCTGTTTCCAATTTCCCTCCATTTACGCACACCACTGCCCACACAGGGGTGTAGTAGCCTGCATTAAATATCCAGCTGGGGTTTGACTGTCTGTCGTGCGTACCTCGTTGGAACCGTAGGGTCCCCCAGTCACCAGGCCAAAGTAGACCCAATACTGCCAGGCCACGGACATATAGCCGCCGTTACATCTGCACAGAGAAGAAGAAACCGAGCGTCAACGAGAGGCCTGCACAGTATAGCATATACACTTGGGTGTGTTGTCTGCACCAGTGTATTCAACTGGCAGGTAATACGGTCGTTTGTCTTGAAGATCCCAGCCACACCATGTCTAAAATTTACAGGTAACACGGACGAACACTCAGCTACACCAGTATATCAAATTACGGGTAATATGGTCGCTTGCCTGAAACTCTCAACTACAGCATATATTAAATTTACAGGCAAACGGACAAACACTTTCAACAGTACATGTCAGTAATCGCAATTTACAGGTAATTTACTATGACAACACTCCACTACACAGTATTTAAATTTACAGGTAATACGGACAACACTCAACTACAGCAGTATGTTAAATTTACAGGTAATACGGACAAACATCCAACTACAGCAGTATGTTAAATTTACAGGTAATACGGACAAACCTCAACTACAGCAGTATGTTAAATTTACAGGTAATACGGACAAACACTCAACTACAGCATATGTTAAATTTCAGGTAATACGGACAAACACTCAACTACAGCAGTATGTTAATTTTTCAGGTAATACGGTCGTTGTCGTGAACAGTCAGTTTCACCTACTCCTCACCCGCATCTGTACATCCTCGTCTTGTTTCATCAGGTTTCCTCATTGTGCAAGTCACACAACACACAGCAACACACACCCCACACACCAACACACACATCACACACATCATCACACACACACACTGACTGAAACCAATTTATTGTCGATTAACTCATGGTTGTACTGACAAACACCACACACACAACACACACACACACACACACACACATACACGCGCGCGCAGGCACGCACGCCCACGAGCCACGCAGACACACACAAAACACACACAGCACACACACACACACACACACACACACTCGACACACAACACACACACACACTGACTGAACCAATTTATTGCAGATTCTCATGGTTGTACTGACAACACAACACCACCACCCCCATTCACGCGCGCGCGCGCGCGCAAGCACGATTTCACACGCGACAGACCACAGACCACACACCCACCACACACACACACACACAGAGCATTCTTTTCAACAGTTGTCGTAATCCCAATTTACGGCCCTATTTTCTGTGCCTCCCTCCCCCCACCCCCTTTCCTCCTCTGCCTATCCTTTTCATTTTATTTCCTTCTCCGTCTCTTCTCTCTTTGAACCGATATTCTCTCTCTCTCTCTCTCTCTCTCCTCTCCTCTTTAAATAAGACCAAAAGGACGAACATTAAATGAAACGGTTTGAATGTCCGGCATGGATTCAGCATCTCTTTCAACACCTCCTTCAGAATTCCTCTGCCCATCCTCATCCCTTCCCACCCTCCACCCTCATCCACCCCTTCCTCCCGCACATCATCCACATCCCAGCTCTTTAGTATTCTGCACCCATCACCATCACCACCACCACCACACTGTCGTCCTCTTTCTCCTTGTCCTTCTCCCCGTCCACCTCATCTCCGTCATCATCATCACCATCGTCACCATCATCACCGCCACCATCACTACCACCTGTAACTATGGCCACGCCAAGTTTGAGAAGATTAGTGATCGCTCGTTCTTCGTGTTCATTGTCCTGAATGTTGTTTTTACCTTGCCTGAAGAAGACCTAACAGGTCGAAACGCGTCGTAGTCTGTCTTACAACTTGTTTGCCCACGTGAACTGCCAGCTTTACTTTAAATTCCTTTAAAAATCTATGACCAGCTTCGTCATTATCTTCTTCATCATCGTCGTCGTCGTCATCATCATCGTCGTCGTCATTATCATCATCGTCATCATCATCACCCACCACCACATCATTACAACCTACAACTACGGGCCACGGAGTTCAGTTCTTTCCATCTCACCCAAACCCGCAATTGGGGCAGCATAGCATGTCTTCGGCCGACAGGCGGGGGTTGGTGGTGCAGTTGGACTGGATGCAGGTCCGGTCTGTGATGGCCTCCACAGCTCCAAAAGCCTGCACAACAAACAGGTGAAGGTAACAAAAGGAAATCTTGGGCGAGATCAGAAGCACAGGGTAGTAAGTGATAAACGAGTATGGCACGTAATTGTAGGGTCCAATCATATCGTTCCATCATAAACTCGAGTTACGCTTATGCTGAGTATCCTATCTCTTAGCTACTGCACGCGTGGAATAACATCAATAGACGCAACATGGTCAAAATGGAGCCAACGGATGGAATTCTTTTCTTTCTCAGTGCTTCGTAGGTGTTGGACGTTGTATAACAGGCATCACTAGAAGACTCCTAGTCAGACATCTCTTGTGATCGTCGATGGTGACGGACGTGTTTTGCTCGAGCTCCTGTCAAAAGCTAAAGTGAACAGAATTCAGCCAGCTGCAATGGGATGCTGTGTGGAAATCTTTCGTTCAAGTATTGGAAACTTTGCCTTCTGTAATGGTGTGCTGTGTGGAAATCTTTCTTTCAAGTATTGGAAACTTTGCCTTCTGTTATGGTGTGCTGTGTGGAAATCTTTCCTTCAAGCATTGGAAACTTTGCCTTCTGTAATGGTGTGCTGTGTGGAAATCTTTGCCTTCTGTAATGGTGTGCTGTGTGGAAATCTTTCCTTCAAGTATTGGAAACTTTGCCTTCTGCAATGGGATGCTGTGTGGAAATCTTTCGTTCAAGCATTGGAAACTTTGCCTTCGTTTTATGGGCGATTTTGTCGAGGAGAGCAAAATAGAAACGTCTTTGTCTGCAGTTGCAGTCGGCGCCCTGCTCGCTCTGTTGATGATTGGTGGGGTGGAGCCAAACCCAGCACCAGTGACAAGCAGCAAAATACACGTCAGACAAGACTGGCTAGTAGTGCCGATGTATTGACACCCCCCTCAAGGAAAGCTGGCACCATCGAGGAACAGACCACTGGTAACGGACAAGGTACCATTTCCAATGTTATGAAAATGCGCAGAGATATGACAGAAAAAAACTCTATGGACAGCAAAATGGATGCTCTGAATAGTGAAGTCAATGACTAAATCGAATCGTTTGTGAGAGAAAACAAGGAACTGAAAGAAAAAAAATGGAAGGACAAATTGACGATGTCGAGGGGAGGAGCAGAAGAAATAACTTCTTTCATGGTATCACACTTCCAGCCGGATGTACCGAAACTTGGAATGACTGTGAGAGGGCAGTGAAGGAAATCGTCACAGACAAAATGAAAATCGATGAGGAAACAGAAACTGAAAGGGCTCATCGTTGAGAGATGGATGAGGAAACAGAAATTGAAAGGGCTCATGGTTTGAGGGATGGCAAATCTCCACAGACGATCATTGTCCTCTTCAGTCGTTTCAATCAACAAAAAGAAACGGTTTCATCTGCACGAGACAAACTCAAAGA
Organism: Conus canariensis; assembly: GCA_033310375.1. Classification (NCBI taxonomy): domain Eukaryota; kingdom Metazoa; phylum Mollusca; class Gastropoda; order Neogastropoda; family Conidae; genus Conus; species Conus canariensis. The sequence continues at coordinate 1,112 of JAMYXO010001864.1, read as the reverse complement.
CTGTCCCTGTGTCTTTGTGTCTGAAGACTTTACCCCTAGGATAAACGAGCGGCACCGTTCAACTTCTGCTTCCTGAATTTATAAAGGCGTCATATATTACTGATCTTGATGATGTACAGCTCCGAAGAGCACTGTGTCTACTGAAAAACAATCGACTTCCTCTCAATGTTGTTCCTCCTTTTGGCAAACTACCAAATGATGGTACATGTGAACAATGTAATGAGAACTGCATTGAAGACGTGACCCATTTCATGCTCATATGTCCATGATACATTTCTTTAAGAACGAAATACATTCCTCTCTACTATTATTGTTTTCCTTTTCAGCAAAAACTACAATTTTCGATGTTAAGACTTAAAGGAAAGTTGGTGTACAAAGTAGCTCTCAAAATAACAGAATGTTCAAAATCGAAAGAACTATCTTAAATTATAAATGAGAACAGATCTTTTATGTTACTTTGTATCATGAATTACCTCTCCTGGTTATATGGGTCGGATGGCCTTGAAAAGACCGAATAAAACTTGTTATTGTTATTGTTACGTGGCAGCGGTGCAGTGTCTCCTATGGCGAATTTCCTACGACCCTACTTGATTGACGTTTCAGTGGAATGCCGATGGCGACACTACCACTCGATGAGTCTGGGTGTTCTGTAGGTGAAGAAGCCAGGATGATGGAGCGATGTGTGTGTGTGTGTGTGTGTGTGTGTGTGTGTGTGTGTGTGTGGCGCGTGTTTGCGCGTGTGTGCGTGCGTACGTGCGTGTGTGTGTGTGTGTGTGTGTGTGTGTGTGGTGTGCGTGCGTGCGTGTGTGCGCGTGTGCGCGTGCGTGTGTGTGTGCGTGCGTGTGTGTGTGTGTGTGTGTTTGTCCGTTCCTTACCCAGCAAGATCCACAATCTCCTTGATCTCTGATATCCCAAAGAGACTGGCACTTCGGCCATTTGATCCGGGGGTCAAAATTGTCAGGGAGGTCCAGTCCCATGGAGCCAGTTTTCACCGGAAGGGATCTCTCTTCCTTTGGAAGTTTGCGTGCACCGAGCCTTCGCAGAACACCTTCGGCTCGGCTCCTGTCGAAGTTGCGCCCGGCCTGGAAGGAAGACAAAATAATAAATAATAA
>JAMYXO010001863.1:20000-26832 GCA_033310375.1 Conus canariensis | reverse complement strand
GGGAAAAAAAAAAAAAGGGGGGGGGGGGGGGGGAAAACCCCCGGGAAAGAAAAAAAACCCAAAAAAGGGGGGGGGGGGTTGGGGGGGGGGTTGGGGGGGGGGGTTTTTTTTTTTTTTTGGGGGGGGGGTTTTGGGGGGTTTTTTTTGGGGGGCCCTTTTCCCCTTTTTTTTAAAAAAGGGGGTTTGGGGGGGGGCCCTTTTTTTTCCCCCTTTTTTGGGGGGGGCCCTTTTTTTTGGGGAAAAGGGGGGGGGGGGGGGGGGGGTGGAGTGGGGGGGGGGGGGGGGGGGGTTAGGTGGGGGGTTTGGGGGGGGGTGGGGGGTGGGGGTTTGGGGGGGGGGTTTGGTTTAAAAACCCCAAAAAAAAAAAAAAAAGGGGGAAACCCGGGGGGGAAAAACACCCCCCACCCACACACCCCCCACCCCCCCCCCAAAAAAAAAAAAACCCCCCCGGGGGTTTTGGGGCCCAAAAAATTTTTTTTTGGGGGGGGAAAAAGGGGGGGGGGGGGGGAAAAAAAAGAAAAAAAAAGGGGGCAAAAAAACGGAAAAGGGTTTTTTTTTTTAAAAAAAACCCCCCCTTTTTAAAAGAAAAACCAAGGGGAAAAAAAGGGGGGGGGGGGGCCCGGGGGGGGGGGGGGGGGGGGGGGGGGGGGGGGGGGGCCCCCCAAAAAAGGGGGGTTTTTTGGCCCCCCTTTTTTTTTGGGGGGGGGGGGGGTTTTTTTTTTTTTGGGTTTTTTTGGGGCTTGGGGGGTTTTTTTTTTGGGTTTTTTGGGGGAAGGGGGGTTTTTGGGGGGGTTTTTAAATTTGGTTTTTGGGTTTTGGGTTTTTTTTGGGGGCCTTTTTTTGGGGTTTTTTTTTTTTGGGGGATTGGTTTGGGGGGGGGTTTTTTTGGGGTTTTTGGGACGGGGGGGGGGGAAGGGGGGGTTTTTTTTTTGGGGGGGGGGGGGGGGTTTTTTTTTGTTTGCGGGGGTTTTTTTTTTTGGGGGGTTTTTTTTTGGGGGGGGGTTTTTTTTGGGGGGTTTTTGGGGGGGGGAAAGGGGGGGCCTTGGGTAAAAAGGGGAAAAACCCCCAAAAAAAGGGGGAAAAAGGGAAAAGGGGGTTTTTTTGGGGAAAAAGGTTCCTTGGGAAAAATTTTTTTTGGGGGAATTTAATTGGGGGGAAAAGAAAAAAAATTTAAAAAAATTTAAAAAAAAAGGGGGGGGTTTTTTGGGGGGGTTTAAAAATTTTTTAATTTTTAAAAAAAACCACAAAAAAAAAAACCCCCCCCAAAAACCCAAAAAAAGGGGGAAAAAAAAAGGGGGGGTTTTTTAAAAAAAAAAAAAAGGGGGGGAAAAAAAAAAAAAAGGGGGGGGGGGAAAAGGGGGGGGGGGGGAAAAGGGGGGGGGGGGGTTTTTAAAAAAAGGGGAGGGGTTGGGGGGGGGGGGGGGGGGAAAGGGAAAAGGGGGGAAAGGGGGGGGGGTTTGGGGGTGTGGGGCCGGGGGGGGGGCCCCGGGGGGGGGGGGGGGGGGGGGGGGGAAAAAAAGGGGGAGAGGGGGGGGGAAAAAGGGGGGGGGGAAAAAAAGGGGGAGAGAAAGAGAGGGAAGAAAAAAAAAAGGGGAAAAAAAAAAAAAAGGGGGGGGGGGGGGGGGTTTTTTTTTTTTTTTTTTTTTTTAAAAAAAAAAAAAAACCCCGGGGGGGGGGGCCCCCCCCCTTTTTTTTTTGGGGAAAAGGGGGGGGGGAAAAAAAAAAGGGGGGGGGGGGAAAAGAAAAAAAAGGGGAAACCCAAAAAAAAAATTTTTTTGGGAGGGGGGGGGGAAAATTTTTTTTTTTTTTTGGGGGGGAAAAAAAAAAATTTTTTTTGGGGAAAAATTGGGGGGCCCCCCCCTTTAAAAAAAAAAACCCAAGGGTTGGTGGGGATTTGTGGTCTTCATCGTCTTTATGAGAAGAAAGAGGCACAAAAAAAAGAAGGAGCGGCGACCCAGTTCCATTTTTAGAGGTCAATCCGCTTATTATCAATGCCAAAGGTGGTGCTTATTTTTTCTCCAAAAGCAGCGCATTTTGAAGAATGGAGGGAGCCACGAGGTAAAGAAGGCAGGCCAACCTTGTGAGCGATTAGTTCAAGTTGGAGCGGGCAGAGCGAAATGTTCGGATGTTTGGCCTTGATCTGCCTTTTTTCCAAAAAGCCCTGATGGATGGATGGGGGGAGGGGGTGTGTGTGTGTGAGGGAAACGCTTAGAAGACAGGAAGATCCGGAGCTACCTGTCGTTCAACTCGGGCATTGAAACCTGGTGTGCACTGGGATTCTGGCACGGGGTGATTTTCCGAATAAGAGAGAGAGAGAGAGGAGGGGGGGGGCGAAAGGGGTCGGGAGAAGAGGGACGGGAGAGAGAGGGGAGGGAGGTGAGAGAGGAGAGGAGAGAGGGAGAGAAAGAGAGGGAGAGAGAAAGAGCCATTACAATGCGGATAATGATGGTATTTTTTTTTTTTACATGCTTCTTGCTGGCCTCTCTCTCTCTCTCTTTCTCTCTCTCTCTCTTATTCTCTCTCTCTTCTTTTTTTCTCCTCTCTCTTTCTCGTATCTCTTATCGCCTTTTCGTTCCTTCCTCCTTCCCTCTCTGTCTGTTCTGCTGTGTCTGTCCTCTTTCCCTTCTTTCTCTCTTCTATTCGCCTAACGCCTTTCTCTTTCTCTGGGAAAGCACTAAAACCTGAAAAAGGAGATATGCAAGACAGAAAAACGGTTTATGTCTGGCTTCATGAAATGACAAAACAATGTATGTCAAGAGGTCAGTCTCAGTTAGGTTACTATTAAGTTTGGTTATGGGTGTCTTGTCCATTGCTTGAATTTGGACGTGGCCAGTCCTCTATAGCATGGGAATTGGTTGTGGATTATCTCCCCGTATGGACATGGCATGACTGGATCACATGGTTTTATCGTTGTATGGAAAATATCTAACTTGAACTTTCATTAGTACACAAAAAAAAACATGATTAGGGGTCTATATAATCACAGAAAATGGGAGGGCTGTCGAACATGTGGTTCGCTAACGTTTTCAACAACCGAAAGCCAGTACAATTAATGGGCCTGTTGTCATTCCCGAAGCGCTGTGAGACACTTCGCACTAACGTATGGTTAGGAGGCGGAATAGCTCAGTTGATAGAGCATCTGGACTCGTTATCTTGGGGTTGCGGGTTTCGCATCTACGCCGCGCGTTTCCGGTACAGGGGGATTTTTTCGAGTTAACATGGTTCTAACTCCATTCCAAAAGTCCTTTAGAAATGAGACTATATTAAACGGAGCGGTTGGGCTTTTGTGTGAAACGCACTCACAAATCTTGCACACACAGTAAAATCCATCACCAACTTTCGGAAGAGAAGGCAGTTTGGCGTGGTTAAACAAAAAAACCATAAAACACAACAACAAAATAAAAAATCAACCACATACTAAAAAAAACAAAGCCCCCGCTATGGAGGATGTTACACATAGCATGCACCTTCCCGAAGGTTGGAGTATGCTGGCCTTAATGGCAGGATAAAAAAACGGGTCCTACACACGAAGTGTCAGAATAATAATTGATGATGTAGTGGACACTCTACGGAAAGAAAGAGAAAAAACGTATTCAACAGCCGAAAGCGGTCAAATGGCTGCGGACTTTTCATTCGGTGGTCGCGTGAAAATGTTGGGGAACTGTGATATTAGAAGGGCTTCCAGATATCTCAGATTTTTTTGGGAATGCGTCCCAAAAGTACTAGATATCTGGGAAGGCCGTGATATCTGGAACGTGGTCTTTTCAGAGTCAGAAGGGCAGGAAAGAAAGACGAAAAAAAAGAATGGATTTTCGAGATAAGGTAGGAAACCATTTATTTAGAGTTGCTCAATTGTATTTTGGCCTTCTTGTCACTTTTTTCCCATAATTTTTGGCAATGATTTTAGAAGTACTCTCTTTCTGAGGGCCTTCTTTGCGTAAATTTCAACAAGATGAGCGACATCGATGGGTGCGTACATAATCTCAATTTTTCGTGAGAAACATGTAACTTGTGAAACAAAAGACAAAAAAGAAATAAAGAAATGTCATCATGAAAAAATAGAAATGCAACAAAACCCCCCCAACCCATCCCATCATCACACCCAATCCCCCAAACCAATCAAAATCCCCAATTCCCTTCAATCCCTTTTTCTCTACTCCTTCCCCCCCAATACTTTCTCCCTTCCCCCCAAAACTACACAAACACATCTACCTAAACCCCCCCCTTCAAAACCCCCCACCCTAAACCCCTCAAACCCCCCCCCTCACTCCACCCCCTCAAATCTAATCACTTTCCCACTATCTATCTTCCCTACAATCCCCCCCATACACCCCCCACAACACTCCCCTTAAAAATCAACCCCACACCCCACCACAATCATCATCCATTCCAACACCCTCCCTCCATATCACCAAAAACCCCCCCCCTCTTCCCCCAAACCCCCCCCCATCCTCACCAAACCCCCAACCTAATCCAATCACATCAATATCACATAACCCCCCATACTCCCCCCCCCACCCCCCCACCACCTCCAACACCCCCCCACCACACTCAAACATCCCCCCCCCCCCCCTCCCCCCACCACCCAAAACAAAAAAAACCACCCCCCCCCACATCCCTACAATCCCCCCCATCCCACAACTTAACCCATAACCAACCAAAACAAAAATCCTAATACATACCACATATCCCCAAAAATAAAAACCCATAATAATAATAAAAAATAAATACCCAAAATACACCCAAAAACAAACCAACCAAAACCCCCCCAACACCTATCAATAACCACTCAAACAAAACCACAAAAAACCAACCAAACACCCCACCCCACCCAAAAACCAAACCCCCTCACCCCAACCCACCCCCCCCCCAACCCCATACTAACTCACACCCCAACCCCCTACCCACAACCCAACACCCCCCCTCACCCCCACAAACACAACCATAACACAAATAAAAACTAATTATCATACCCACCCCCCCAACCCCAATAACCCATCCCATACACACTTGTGTAGTAATATCACACCACTACCCAATGTGTGATACAACTATACCTTTCCACCTCAGTGACATACTCACAACTATAGTTGTAGAATTCTGTTGTATAAGATAGATATAGATATAGTGTGTGTGTGTGTCGTGTAGATACCTTTCGATGTCATCTTGACGAGAATTATGTAGTCATCGTGATACTGTCGTGTTTGTGTGATGAGATATACTGTACTCATGCTTTCAGTGATGTTGTATTGCTGTGTTCGCTACCTTCGTTGTTGGTTGTGTGTGAGCAGCACTAGCTCTGGTTTTTTCTTGTGCCGCCACCTGACGTCGTGTGTTGTCTCATGCACCTCCACTACCATACCCCACCTGTCCATCCCCCTGAGACCCCTAGTCCGCACACTTGTCACTGACCCACTACTCCTGTTTCCATGCACTCATCCTCTAATACAATATATCTCTATGTCACACGACTATCAATCTCGTGTTGATGAGTGTCCTCTGTGGCTCACGCGTATATCGCTGTGTCCTTTCACTGTATCAGTGCCTATCTCCTTTTGAATCCTCCGCTCGCTCCCTACGCACTCCCTCAGCGAAGAAAGGCACTTTCAGTATCAGCCTCATTGTGTGTTAATGGAGATATATGCTGTTCGTTTGTATGTGGATAAGTTTTGGACAGCACTGAACAATCGGATTTGTCTCCTAGTGTGTGATAGACCTTTTTATTATCTATGCTGACCTGTAGAGGGCCTATGTACATTAGAGCGATAAATCGAGATAGTTTCTATGTGTCGTGCTACATGTCTCTGTCGCAGTGTATCTCTAGCATTGACTACTCCTCTCTGTACAGATCCTCTCTTCTGTTATCCTGTTCACTTCACTGATGCCATACGCTCTCTGATGTCATGTCATATCTGTGTTGTTGTGTGTGTGCCTGTGTGCATCATATTGTTGTGTGCCATTGCTGTGCATAATAATATCATACCAACCCCATAGGAGAGAAGTAGTGTTTGCGATAAAAATGTATCATAACTCACATAAGAATGAGAAATATGATTGGAGTGAAAAATTTGTTCACCATAAGAGGCCTCCACTGATCAATCAAAGAACTTCTTTGGTCATGAGTGTTGTGTCTCACAGTTCGTTGCATCCACAATACAATCTGTGCATTTGAAAGGTGCTCGCCTTCTGCTCTCGAGGCAATGACATAGAACTTTTATCGTCATTATACATGTGTGTACCACCTAAGAAATTCTGCGCCATGTTCCTAGTGACTTGCCCGAGGCTGCGCATATGTCTCCTTTGTGTGTGTGCTGATGATCTAAGTAGGTAAGATTGTGTGTATTGTTTCTACGAGAGCTTACAGAGATACAACAACGCGCGCATCTCAACACTCTGACTGGCACAGTCCTCTTGTGTTTGCTTTCTAGTTCCATGGAAAGATATAATCGTATAGAGAAGTTGTGCTCTAGCATATGTTATGCTTGTGTGTCTCTCGTAAGTGACAATTGTGTGATATTGTGAAACATTGACTGTGAGATTGTCTGGGCGCTGGGTTGTCTCCCTTCTACTGAGTGCACAGCTCCGTGCAATAGTAGAAACTGATTGTCATAATATAAGTATGTTCGCTAAGTGTTACCTCTATCGCTACGATCAAGGTAGTTACTAGTGTCCATGTCATAAATGCATGTTGTGTGTGTCTTAGTTTTGTATAGGTAATAAGTCTGTCAGTTGTCTGCGCTTTGTATCTGTGCTGTGTGTACCGTAATGTACTCCTGTGTAGTCTATGTACTCATCATGGTCTAGATATCTATACCATCTGAGACCGCTCTCT
>JAMYXO010001863.1:0-12500 GCA_033310375.1 Conus canariensis | reverse complement strand
AAAAAATAATAGAAAAGAAGAAGAAGAAGAGAAAGGTAGTGGCAAGAATCTATATCCTCCTTGTCAGTTCACACGTAGAAACGCTAGTTCCTGCCGCCAAGGGAAGGAATTAGAAGTTCTGAATCGAAAAACAAAACAAAACAAAACAAAAAAACCCCACTTCTCCTGTCTGAAAATGTTCAACATTTGTTTCAATACAAAGTGTTTTCATTTGTAAAGAATTCGTTGTCTGATCATGCATTCCTGTGAGATCAATACCAATCATTAGTGGTATTGTCTTTAGGCCACATATTTCACCCTTTTACTACGTGTGGTTAAAATGAATGCTGTAGTGTTTGTGCAATCTTTGCTAACAGAACGGGCAAAGTGGAAAAAAAAGACAAGAAAAAGAAGAAGAAGAAGAAGAAGAAGAAGAAGAAAAATTGAACGTGAGGTGACTGCAGGCGGAAACTGACACAAGCCTAACACAGAAATGACTGTTCTGTACGTTGGGAGAGAAGATAAAAAATAAGAGCAAACAAATGACAAAACAAAACACGACGCGTTTTGAGACCCCTTTGGCCTTCTTCTTCAGGCAAGATTAACCAACATTTGGGACAATTCGAAACGAAGAACGAGCAATCAGTGACTTCTCTTCTTATAAATATTGGGAACAAAATGAATCCATCTAAGTCAGTTCACGCCTTGAAATATTGGTTTATGCCGCCAAGGGAAGGAATTAGAAATTCTGAATCGAAATAATTACTTCCCTCGTCCAAAACGGTCAACATTTGTTTCAACAGAATTTTTTTTTTCATTTGTAATGAATTCGCTGATTGGGAACAAAATAAACCTATTAAGAAATATTGGTTTCTACCTCAAGAGAAAAACATAGAAGTTCTGAATCGAAAACGTTTAACATTTGTTGAATTTTGGTTTGTCTGCGAGTAGTATCAGATTAAAAACAAAACAAAAACAAAAAACAAAAAACACACACAAGCTGCCTAGTAGCCTTCCAACTTAAAATGGACACTCTTAAACGCCGTCTGTTTCAATCCCCAGGGTACATCATTGCAGAAAACGAAATATGCTAGTTATTCAACGGAACTCCTGGGCCAAACGGATACGTTAGAATGAGTTTCAGACATCCAGAGACCAAGAAACCAACCAGGTGTACCGTGTATAGACTGAGCTATGTACTGGTTCGAGGGCAGGGTGCATTCCCACCTCCAGATCTGGATGCGTCACACCTCTGCCCAAATAACATCTGATACTGCCAGACCACATCAGTCTGGAGCCCAGTACAATCAACTGTCAGAGACAATCCTGTTTAGCAGAGGGTCATTGCTCAGGTCACGGCCTGTACCCCCAATGCCTTCTCCACCTTCAACAGTAAAGGGGATCAGGAGCCAGCACAGGCGTTATGCTCACACTGACGTTACTACTGTCATACCATTATGCAGGGGCGAGGGAAGGAGTGGGGGAGGGACTGCAGGCGGAAATAGAAACCAAGTTCCAAGAGAAATGACTACTCCGCCGGACAAACCAATGACAAAAAAAAACAAAAAAAAACACGACGCCTCTCCAGACCTCTTGTGTCTTCTTCCTCAGGTAAAGAAACCATTTGCATTACGAGACGACCACTTTTTTTTTTGTTTGTAGGAAGACCTTATTTCGGAATCTCAAGATATCGAACAGTTAAGACCCAAGACCCTCTGCACAGTCAGTGGGAAACACAAGGACTCACTGAGCATAGCCTCTTCATTTTTTTTTTGAAAGAAAGTTGAAAATCAGAAGAGCGATCAAGAGATACACTGATGACTAACGCCTTGATTGGCAAGATGACTGTCTTTCGGTACTCTAGTTCTACTCTGTGCGCACGACAGAAACGCACGACAATGACTACATCTGGATGTGACATAACGCCATTACATTGTATGGATGAGATTGTTAATGACAATAGGATTCACTCTGTGCGCACGACAGAAACGCACGACAAGGATGACAACTGGATGTGACTGATCACGACCATCAATCGATTGAGATGATATAGCTTATGGCAATGATTCACTCTGTGCGCACGACAGAAACGCCGCAGGCTACACTGGATTTGAACTATCCCATTACATTGATTGGAGAGACATTGTTATGCTGACAATAGATTCACTCTGTGCGCACGACAGAAACGCACGACAAGGACTACAACTGGAGTGAACATAACGCCCATTACATTGATTGAGAGAGAATGAGTATGGACAATAGATTCACTCTGTGCGCACGACAGAAACGCACGACAAGGACTACAACTGGAGTGAACATAACGCCCATTACATTGATTGAGAGAGAATGAGTATGGACAATAGATTCACTCTGTGCGCACGACAGAAACGCACGACAAGGACTACAACTGGAGTGAACATAACGCCCATTACATTGATTGAGAGAGAATGAGTATGGACAATAGATTCACTCTGTGCGCACGACAGAAACGCACGACAAGGACTACAACTGGAGTGAACATAACGCCATTACATTGATTGAGAGAGAATGAGTATGGACAATAGATTCACTCTGTGCGCACGACAGAAACGCACGACAAGGACTACAACTGGAGTGAACATAACGCCCATTACATTGATTGAGAGAGAATGAGTATGGACAATAGATTCACTCTGTGCGCACGACAGAACGCACGACAAGGACTACAACTGGAGTGAACATAACGCCCATTACATTGATTGAGAGAGAATGAGTATGGACAATAGATTCACTCTGTGCGCACGACAGAAACGCACGACAAGGACTACAACTGGAGTGAACATAACGCCCATTACATTGATTGAGAGAGAATGAGTATGGACAATAGATTCACTCTGTGCGCACGACAGAAACGCACGACAAGGACTACAACTGGAGTGAACATAACGCCCATTACATTGATTGAGAGAGATGAGTATGGACAATAGATTCACTCTGTGCCACGACAGAAACGCACGACAAGGACTACAACTGGAGTGAACATAACGCCCATTACATTGATTGAGAGAGAATGAGTATGGACAATAGATTCACTCTGTGCGCACGACAGAAACGCACGAAAGGACTACAACTGGAGTGAACATAACGCCCATTACATTGATTGAGAGAATGAGTATGGACAATAGATTCACTCTGTGCGCACGACAGAAACGCACGACAAGGACTACAACTGAGTGAACATAACGCCATTACATTGATTGAGAGAGAATGGTATGGACATAGATCACTCTGTGCGCACGACAGAACGCACGAAAGGACTACAACTGGAGTGAACTAACGCCCATTACATTATGAGAGAGAATGAGTATGGACAATAGATTCACTCTGTGCGCACGACAGAAACGCACGACAAGGACTACAACTACGAAAGGACTACAACTGGAGTGAACATAACGCCCATTACATTGATTGAGAGAGAATGAGTATGGACAATAGATTCACTCTGTGCGCACGACAGAAACGCACGACAAGGACTACAACTGGAGTGAACATAACGCCCATTACATTGATTGAGAGAGAATGAGTATGGACAATAGATTCACTCTGTGCGCACGACAGAAACGCACGAAAAGGACTACAACTGGAGTGAACATAACGCCCATTACATTGATTGAGAGAGAATGAGTATGGACAATAGATTCACTCTGTGCGCACGACAGAAACGCACGAAAAGGACTACAACTGGAGTGAACATAACGCCCATTACATTGATTGAGAGAGAATGAGTATGGACAATAGATTCACTCTGTGCGCACGACAGAAACGCACGACAAGGACTACAACTGGAGTGAACATAACGCCCATTACATTGATTGAGAGAGAATGAGTATGGACAATAGATTCACTCTGTGCGCACGACAGAAACGCACGACAAGGACTACAACTGGAGTGAACATAACGCCCATTACATTGATTGAGAGAGAATGAGTATGGACAATAGATTCACTCTGTGCGCACGACAGAAACGCACGACAAGGACTACAACTGGAGTGAACATAACGCCCATTACATTGATTGAGAGAGAATGAGTATGGACAATAGATTCACTCTGTGCTCACGACAGAAACGCACGAAAAGGACTACAACTGGAGTGAACATAACGCCCATTACATTGATTGAGAGAGAATGAGTATGGACAATAGATTCACTCTGTGCGCAGGACAGAAACGCACGAAAAGGACTACAACTGGAGTGAACATAACGCCCATTACATTGATTGAGAGAGAATGAGTATGGACAATAGATTCACTCTGTGCGCACGACAGAAACGCACGACAAGGACCACAACTGGAGTGAACATAACGCCCATTACATTGATTGAGAGAGAATGAGTATGGACAATAGATTCACTCTGTGCTCACGACAGAAACGCACGAAAAGGACTACAACTGGAATGAACATAACGCCCATTACATTGATTGAGAGAGAATGAGTATGGACAATAGATTCACTCTGTGCGCACGACAGAAACGCACGAAAAGGACTACAACTGGAGTGAACATAACGCCCATTACATTGATTGAGAGAGAATGAGTATGGACAATAGATTCACTCTGTGCGCACGACAGAAACGCACGACAAGGACTACAACTGGAGTGAACATAACGCCCATTACATTGATTGAGAGAGAATGAGTATGGACAATAGATTCACTCTGTGCGCACGACAGAAACGCACGAAAAGGACTACAACTGGAGTGAACATAACGCCCATTACATTGATTGAGAGAGAATGAGTATGGACAATAGATTCACTCTGTGCGCACGACAGAAACGCACGACAAGGACTACAACTGGAGTGAACATAACGCCCATTACATTGATTGAGAGAGAATGAGTATGGACAATAGATTCACTCTGTGCGCACGACAGAAACGCACGACAAGGACTACAACTGGAGTGAACATAACGCCCATTACATTGATTGAGAGAGAATGAGTATGGACAATAGATTCACTCTGTGCGCACGACAGAAACGCACGAAAAGGACTACAACTGGAGTGAACATAACGCCCATTACATTGATTGAGAGAGAATGAGTATGGACAATAGATTCACTCTGTGCTCACGACAGAAACGCACGACAAGGACTACAACTGGAGTGAACATAACGCCCATTACATTGATTGAGAGAGAATGAGTATGGACAATAGATTCACTCTGTGCGCACGACAGAAACGCACGACAAGGACTACAACTGGAGTGAACATAACGCCCATTACATTGATTGAGAGAGAATGAGTATGGACAATAGATTCACTCTGTGCGCACGACAGAAACGCACGACAAGGACTACAACTGGAGTGAACATAACGCCCATTACATTGATTGAGAGAGAATGAGTATGGACAATAGATTCACTCTGTGCGCACGACAGAAACGCACGACAAGGACTACAACTGGAGTGAACATAACGCCCATTACATTGATTGAGAGAGAATGAGTATGGACAATAGATTCACTCTGTGCGCACGACAGAAACGCACGACAAGGACTACAACTGGAGTGAACATAACGCCCATTACATTGATTGAGAGAGAATGAGTATGGACAATAGATTCACTCTGTGCGCACGACAGAAACGCACGAAAAGGACTACAACTGGAGTGAACATAACGCCCATTACATTGATTGAGAGAGAATGAGTATGGACAATAGATTCACTCTGTGCGCACGACAGAAACGCACGACAAGGACTACAACTGGAGTGAACATAACGCCCATTACATTGATTGAGAGAGAATGAGTATGGACAATAGATTCACTCTGTGCGCACGACAGAAACGCACGAAAAGGACTACAATTGGAGTGAACGTAACGCCGATTATATTGATTGAGAGAGAATGAGTATGGACAATAAATATGTAGAGGGGAGCCGGGGAGTACTGTCAAAAAGAGGAACGATTTAGTTCCGTTGAACCTAAATTTTGTTGTGGTGGTGGCTGATGTTACTGTGGCGGTTGCTGTTGCTGTTGTTACATATCATCGTTCTGTGCATTCTTCGCCACGCTTCTTAGACAGACTGACAGACACGGAGAGACACAAGAGGCACAGCGACGAGTAGAGACAAAAGAATGAGACATACACAGATAGACAGAGGAAAGCAGGGACGAGAAAATGTAAGGAATGACAGCAACCAACAACAGCAACATGAACGAAAGACATCCAGCAAAAAAATAAAAATAAAAAAGTAAGGAAACGAACGACTTTTTTTTCACCAAAGAAATCAAGAGAGAAAGATACAAAAGAAAGACAAAAACTTTGAAAGTGAGGGGGACAAAGACAGAAAAAAAGAGAGAAAAGAAGGTACACAGGAAGAACGATAGAATGAAAGAAAGGGAGTACAGAAGACTGGAAGAGAGAAAAAAAGAAGGAGAGATCGATAGATGGAAAGAAAGACAGACTTCAACAAACAAAAAAGAAAGAAATGCACACCAAAACAAGGCACAAATGACGCAAAGTTGCCATCCGTCTGTCTGGAGAGACAATGGTGTTGCGCCATGGATCAGTCAGTTGTGGAATTGCGGTGTTCTCCCTCACTTTATATAGGGAGGGACACAAAGGATTTCCCTTCGGGCCATGCCTTTGTCCATGCTGCTTCTCAAACGCCCTTGTTCACAAGTCCCCTTGTTCACAAGTCCCCTGAATTCTCCATTCGCTACATTCTTCCACACATCAGCATTTACCCACATCCCTACCTAATTGATTAGCAAACAAACACTTGGCACCAGATGGACATCGACATTGCCCGCCGACTTCGGGGGTCACTTAACACAGTAATTATCCTGGAGAAAAGCTACGACAACAACGTCCACGCGCATTCAACCAGCCTGACAATAGAACCAACACAGTGCTCCACGGCAATACCATCTGAATGCGCCAAAGACTCCTGCTCTTCAACGACTGTTTACAAAGGCAACCTCAGCTGACCGAGTATGTAGCGCGCACCCGATGCTCCGAAGTCCTAGTGGTTACGTCCCTCCCCCCTTTCACTATTGGAAAGGTCCGAACTTGGAAGAGTCCTTACTACCTCAGGTGCCATCTGTCACCTGACCACTTCGTCCTCCTCGACACAGTTCGACCATGTGCGGTGGGTAAGGCACACTGGTTAATGGCTATATAACCTATTTTGGTACTACGTACAACATTCCTCGTCTCTAAGCGCTTAAGGTCTTTTGCGAGAGGTTTCACGCCCTTGACAATGTGTTTAAGTGTGTGTGTGCGTGCGTGCTTGCATGTGTGTGCGTGTGTGTCTGTCTGTGTGTCAGTGTGTGTATCTGTGTCTGTGTGTATGTGTGTATCCATGTGTGCTTTTGTGTGTGTGTGTGTGTGTGTGTGTGTGTGTGTGTGCGCACGCGTGCGCGTGCTTGTGCGCGCTCACACGAGTGTGTGTATGTGTGTGTCTCTGTGCATGTGTGTGTGTGTGTGTGTGTGTGCACGTTGCTTCCTCTGTGTGTGTGTGTTTATGTGCGCGCGCATGTGTGTGTATATGTGTGCGTGTGTTTTGTTTTATTAGAGGGAGCTTTGCAGCTGCTTCATCATTTGTTTACAGCTTTTATTTCTTTTTTCTTTTTTTGCTCTTTTGTTCTTGTCTTCATTTGATTTGATTTCATCAGCTTTTCTGTCTGGGAGTTTCTCCATTTCCCTCTCACCGCTTAGTGCTAAGAGAAGGCAGCCTGTGCCCAGTGGTCAGACTTTGGTGGTCCGTTTAAGGCCACTGACCATCTTTTCTCCCATCCTTTCAACATACATTCTGGTCCATTCTGCCATTGTTGGAGTCTTACCCACATTTCTGTCGCATGAACACACTTTGATGTGCATGACTTGGGGTTGAAGATATTCAGTTCACATCTCGACCCCAGCCCCACCTTCTTCCAATACGTTATCACCTATCCCCACCCTACCCCCCAACCCCAACGCTCTGCCTTCTTTTCTTCATACCTGTTCTCTGTTTTTGATATCTCTATCCCCTACTCCTTTTTTTTTATCTTTTTCTTTTTTTCTCAATTTTTTTTTGGTTTCGTTTGGGTTCTTTTTCATTTTCACTCCGCTGCTGACAGACATCTAGGAAGCATTGTTTTGTGCATTTTACGTCTTTTTATGATGTTCAAAGAAGACATAGTCGCTAAGATTTCATCGGTCTGTTTTATAGTGACTGCAGTTTTACACCTTGTTTTTTGTGTGTGTTAATTAGTATGTGGGCTTGTAGACAATTAGCAAACTCAACAGAGTGCAGATTGGATTGTCCTCAGATTGTAGAATATATTAGCATATTAAATGGACTCCATTCTGAATTATCTTCAGATCGTCCAGACTCAAAGAACATGTCAACACATTAGCATATTAAATAGATTTTAGTTTGCATTATCTTCAGATCATATAGACCCAAAGAACGTGTGGACACACTGTCATATGAAACGGATTCCAGTTTGGATTATCTTTAAATCGTCCAGAAACTTTTTTGCATAGTGAGGTTATGTGAGCTTGCCAACTCATATTGTTATCAATTGTTATTCCTAGCACTTTGAGGCATGTAACCTGTTCAACGGGTTCATTTTTAAGATGTACAGGAGGAAACTTAAGAGTGAGATTTTGTCTTTTTTGCCTAGTTGTGATAAGCATGGATTTAATTTTTTGAGGGTGAAGCGACATGTGATTTAGTTCAGTCCATTTGACGAGGTCATTCGCACTTTCTTGTAAAGTGTGTGCAAGAACAGTAACATCAGAATGATTTGTATGTATTGTTGTATCATCAGCAAAGAGTTCACAGGTGGATGTGATATGGAGAGGTAAATCATTGATGTAAATTGTGAACAGTAAGGGACCCAGGATAGAGCCTTGTGGGACGCCATAGGAAAGTGTTTGAAATGAAGAGAAAGTTGTATTAATTTTTACACATTGTTGCCTATTTGTGAGATATGAGTGAAAAAGCGTAAGTGTTTTTGTGGATAAGCCATACAATTTCAGTTTTCTAAGTAGAAGGTTATGGTCTATCACATCGAATGCTTTTTTGAAATCAATAAATAGGACACCACAATATCTGTTGTTGTTAATGCTATTTAGCCAGTCATCAACCAGGTTGATTAGGGCTGAGTGAGAGAGAGAGAGAGAGAGAGAGAGAGAGAGAGAGGAGAGAGGAGGGACAGAGAGAGAGAGAGAGAGAGAGAGAAGGCAGCTACGGGCAGAACTTAATCCATGGTTATCCCTCCGTTCTTTCCTTGGTCAAAGAAAGAAAATTAAAAAATCTTCAAAGCCCTCCCTGAAACGAAATCAAAGACAATCGTACAAGGAGGACACAAAGAATGAGCGTACCATCTTGGAAGGTAGGATCACCACGCGATCACAGCACTTCCAAACACAGACCAAACAAAAACAATCTATTTGTTGTGGAGTAATCACAGCATCTTGTTTTATTTTAACATGTGCAATAGCGTATCAGTGATAGGCCCTTGCAGATATTTGACAGTAAAACCAGTAATTTTTTTAAACAAAAACCAAACTGACACCAGACATTAAAAGTAAACAAACGATATTTAAGATCACACATTTCCAGCCCACAGGACATCAGATACGTTTTGGAAATCAATTTTCTTCCCAATTTGATCAGATTAACATAACAATAATGACAACAATCTCACTAACACCAAACAAATAGAACAAGGTTCATAGAGACTGGCACACGAGCACATATACTGCACACATAGATATGAAGAAAACGTGTTTATCACCCATGGACTCTTTACGACAGGGTATCTTGCTGTAATATTTGCAATAGCCTACCAAGGAAAGGCATAACTCATTCAGTGGTACAAACGTTCAGACCAGTATCTGGCATTAAGGACAGTCTCATTCATACCGAACACACACACCACACACACACACACACACACACCTCTGCACCTGCAGATAATCACACATGAACGTCCAAACACAGGCAAAGGAAAAACAACCTATTTGTCAAAGAGTAATCACAGCATGCTGCTTCACTGTAATATTTGCAGAGGCGTGTCAGTGATAGACCCTTGCAGATAGTTGACAGTAAATCCATTCATCTTTGAAAGAAAGACCAAATTAATACCAGTCATTGAAATGAAAAAAAATGAAAGTTAAGATCACACATTTCTAGCCCACAGGACATCACATGTGTTTTAGAAATCCATTTCTTCAACATTTGATACAACTGACACAACAAAACGGTCAACAATCCCACTCACACCTCACATACAGAACAAGGTTCGCACAGACATGTACACTAGCACATATAATGCACACAGTGACATGAAGACAACATGCTTATCATAGACTCTTTAAAACATATGCTGTCATATCTGCAATGGCGTACCAAGGATAGGCCATTGCAAAGATGAGACAGCAGCATAGCTCATATAGTGGCACAAAGATTACTAAAGTATCTAGCATTAAGGATAAACAAATACAAATTGTCATTAGGAGTAGTAACCAAACAATCCATCTGAAAGAACAAGTCTCATTCATATGTAAGACATGGAGAAACACACACACACACATGCGCGCGCGCGCACACACACACACACACACACACCTGCACGTGCTGATTTACAGACACACACCAAACAAAAAGAACCTATTTGTTCGGGTGTAGTTGTTTTACTGTAATATTTGCAAAGGCGTATCAGTGACAGGCCCTTGCAGCTTATTTGACAGTAAAACTGTTCATCTTTTATATCAAGAGCAAACTGATATCATGCTCAGAAAGATAAAAAAGAAAAGAATGACAGCCGTGATCACACATTTCTAGCCCACAAAACATCAACAGAGATGTTTTAGAAATTCAGTATTTTCAATCCCAACTCACACCAAACAAACAGAACAAGGTTCACTGTGACAGGTAGGTACACAAGCACATATACTGCACACATCGATATGAAGAAAACATGCTTATCATGGACTCTTTACAACAGGGTATGTTGCTGTAATATTTGCCATGGCGTACCAAGGATAGGCCATTGCAAAGATTGGACAGCAGCATAACTCGCATGGTGGCACAAAGATTAGTAGAGTATCTGGTATCAAAGATGACAGGAAATAAAATTGTCAGTGGCACTAGAAACCAAATCATCCTGCTAATACAAATATAAATACTCTGAAGTCGTGAAGACCAAAGCAAAAGTTCAAAAAGAATGCATGGATCCAGACACTAACAGGACATACACTCACACACACACACAGGTGGTCAAATCAGACCTTTTTTTCAGTGGCATTTCCTTTCTCAGTTATTTTCTTTCTTTTTTCCTTTTTCTCAGTTTTTCAAATATCTCGTTTTTCTCATGGACTTCAGATATTCTATCCTTTACCCGCTTTTTTCCTTTTAGTTGTTATAAACGCAAAAAAACAAAACAAAAAGAAAACGTGTGCACCCACGCACACGCACACACACACATGCATATGCAGATAAGCACACATGAACGTCCAAACACAGACAAAGCAAAAACAACCTATCTGTCAAGGAGTAATCACAGCATGCTGCTTTACTGTAATATTTGCAATGGCTTGTCAGTGACAGGCCCTTGTAGATATTTGACAGTAAATCCATTCATCTTTGAAATAAAGACCAAATTAACACCAGTCATTAAAATGGAAAAAAACACGATAGCTGAGATCACACATTTCCAGCCCACAAGACATCGACAGACATGTTTTAGCAATCCATTTCTTCAACATTTGATACAACTGATATAACAAAACGCTCAACAATCCCACTCACACCACACATACAAAACAAGGTTCGCACAGACACGTACACTAGCACATATAATGCACGCATTGATATGAAGAAAACATGCTTATCATGGACTCTTTAAAACAGGGTACGTTGCTGTCATATTTGCAATGGCATACCGAGCATAGGCCATTGCAAAGATGAGACAGCAGCATTGCCCATATAGTGGCACAAAGATTACGAAAATATCTGGTATTCTGGATAAGCAATACTAATTGTCATTAGGAGTACTAACCAAACCATCCATCTGACACAACAAGTCTCATTCATACCGAATACATGCGGACACACACACACACGCATACACACACACACACACACACGCACGCGCACACACACACAAACACACACACACACGTCTCCACGTGCTGATTTACAGACACGCACTTCCAAACACGGACCAAACAAAAACAACCTACTTTTTCGGGAGTAGTAACAGCATCTTGTTTTACTGTAACATTTGCGAAGGTGTATCGGTGATAGGCCCTTGCAAATATTTTACTGTAAAACCAGTAATCTTTTAAACAAAGACCAAACTGACACCAGACATTAAAGTAAACAAATGATACTTGAGATCACACATTTCTAGCCCACAGTACATCAGATATGTTTTGGAAATCAATTTTCTTCCAAATTTGAAAAGATTAACATAACAATAACGACAACAATCTCGCTCACACCAAACATATACAACAAGGTTCACAGAGACTGGTACACGAGCACAT
>JAMYXO010000185.1:50000-66446 GCA_033310375.1 Conus canariensis | reverse complement strand
CCATGTTGGGCGGTTTTATTTTTAACAAACATTTTGCTAGGGTTGAATAAACTATAACACCAACAATAGGCACTGCATAATTAACCAGCGTTATACTCATAGTTTTATTTTTTATTTATTTAATTTTTAGATTTAAAAATGACGGCCAAACACAGCGAATCTGATCTAATGATTTTAATAGAAAATTGTAATGAACTATTTGACGAAACGATGAAAGTGTTAAACATTGATTTTAGTAAATCTGGGTTTGAGAATGATGTAAACAATTTAATCAAAAATCATAGTGAACTATTTGACAAAGCAATCAAAGAGTTAAACATTGACTGTAGTGATTCAGAAAAAGCTAAAGTATTAGCAGGCGTTCTTGTAAGATTAGGTTGTCTTGAAGTATTGCAACGCTTGGGTGAAGAATAAAAACGCGTTTACTTACTTTTACTTACATTTATTTTTTTAATTTACGTAAATATTATGGCTTAAAAAAATGAACCCAGCAAGTGAGTCCGAGTATGAAATATTGCCTTCCAACAGTACGTTGTTGGGTAGTAACAAATCATTAAGCAATATGTTCATTGAATTAGACATGGACATTATTAACCCCACAAACGTTCAGGAAAGTGTAACACATGCTATTTCTAAAATCCCAGGGTCTCTTCAAATTAACCCGCCAGCAAAAGTGTTGTTGACCATTCTGATTGAATATATAACCCCCGATGATAGTAGTATGCAAGTCTGGGTTTCAACTAGGCAGAAAGAAGTAATCAGCTATTACGACTTTACACCTGGCTGGGCTGATTACATGCTTACACAGTTTAACTATGCAAGTGAAGAAGCGAAATTGCGCGGCTCTGGCTGGTCTGAAGGAACAGTCCTCGAAATCAAATTAAGACAAACCAAATACTCTCCTATAATCGGCAATTCTTACCTTCCTCTCCCCAGAGAGTTAGTTTTTAAACGAGCAGCCTTAAACATACATAATTCTGACAATATGTGTTTCATGTGGTGTGTTTTGGCGCATTTACACTCAGTTAAAAAGCACCCAGACAGAGTTTCTAATTATTGGCAGTATAAAGATAGCCTGAACTTTGATAACATAAACTTCCCAGTAAGCATAGAAAGTATCGATCAGTTTGAAGAGCAAAACAAACCAATAACCGTAAGCGTATACACATGGTCTGTAGTAGACAATCTAGTCTCTCTAAGGATCTCTCCCAACGCTCCTACTTTCGGCGAATCACTTGAGAATCATGTAGACTTGATTCTATTTACAGATGGTTCCAAGAGCCATTATGTATTAATTAGAACAATGAGTAGACTTCTGGCTTATACTACAAAGGATCCCGCTAAACAGGGGCTTTGTAGAAGGTGTTTAGTCAGGATCCCCACTGTAGAGGCGGCTGACAGCCATAAGAAGCATTGTAAAAGTTTTGTAGACTGTAAAATCGAACTTCTTACACCCAAACCAGGGTCTATGGTTGGTTTTAAGAATGTACACAAAATGCAAATGAGCCCATACGTAGTCTATGCTGACTTTGAAGCGATTTTGCCACAGTACTACAACCCTCAAGAACGGACACAACAAAAAACAACCTTATTGTCCCGCCATCAGATCTGTTCTTATGCATTTGTTGCTGTTAGGTCAGATGGCGGACACACACAGCCGGAGATTTACAGAGGGCCCAACGCAGCTGGTCGATTTTTGGAGCACATGAAACACCTTCGCAATCAATTCTCCAATCAGCTGAACCTTTCAGACATTAAGATGACCCCCGAAGATGAAGAACGTTATAAATCAGCCACCCACTGCTGGATATGCAAATGCAAGTTATTAGGTGACACTGTAAGGGACCACGATCACATTACTGGAAAATTCAGAGGGGCAGCGCACAGCAGTTGCAATCTTCAACTCAAGGTCGACCCCAAAAAATGGAAAATGCCAATCTTCTTTCATAACTTGCGGGGCTACGATTCTCACTTTATCATGCAAGCAATAACTTCTGAATGTAAGAGGGTTAGCTGTATTGCACAGTCATCAAAAAAGTACATGACCTTTACTGTAGACTGTTTATCCTTCTATGACTCTGCCCAGCATCTGATGGGGAGTTTAAGTAAGTTAGCAGAATCTCTGCAAGACTATCCAATCACTAAAAAATATTTCGGCTCATCTTTAGTTCGTAAAGGCGTCTATCCTTATGAATACATGGACTCGTGGGAGAGGTTTGACGAGCCGGCGCTGCCACATAAAGACGATTTTTACAGCCGGCTTAGAGGCGGAGGCATATCTGACGCCGACTATGAATACGCACAGAAAGCCTGGACAGAATTACACTGCAAAACGATGGGCGATTATCATGATCAATACTTGATGGCCGACGTGTGTTTATTGGCAGACGTCTTTCAGAATTACAGATTCACTTGCATGAAACATTACGGCCTGGATTCATCACAGTACATCTCTGCCCCGGGCCTTTCTTGGGACGCATTCTTGAAGTCTACAAACATTGAGATTGACTTAATATCTGACCTGGATACACTTCAGATGATTGAGGATGGGCTGAGAGGAGGCATTAGCATGGCCTGTCATCCTTACCGCAGAGCCAACAACAAGTATTTAGACGATTATGATCCAACTAAACCATCCAATTATCTGATGTACTTAGACACCAACAATCTGTATGGGTGGGCCATGAGCCAGGCACTGCCATTAAGAAATTTTAAAATGATAAACGGGCCTCATGAGGTTACTGCCGTGTTGAGTATGCTATCACAGCTTACGCCCGATAATCCAATAGGGCTAATCTTAGAAGTAGACTTAGATTATCCTGCAGAGTTGTACGGCCCCCATAACGATTTCCCTTAGCAGCAGAAAAATTAAAGATGAGTCCCGCCGAACCACCTAAACTCGTGCCTAACCTCTTTAACAAAACTAAATATGTCTGTCATTACCAGCTGTTACAGTTTTACTTAAGGCACGGGTTAAAACTAAGAGCTGTTCACAGAATAATTACTTTCGACCAAGGGCCTTTCATGAGGCCATACATCATGAAGAACACCGACCTTAGAACCAAGGCCACTGATGCCTCAGAAAAAGACTTCTTTAAGTTGATGAACAACAGTTGTTTTGGCAAGACGATGGAAAACGTACACAATCGTAAAGATGTAAGATTAGTTACAAAAGAAAAACAGGCAATTAAGCTGGTCTCTAAACCCAACTACCAAGACTTTCGACGGTTTAGTGATAGCCTGGTTGGCGTTATGATGAAGAAACAGAATGTGAAGTTGGATAAGCCGGTGTTTATTGGGTTTGCCGTGCTAGAGTTGTCAAAGTTATTAATGCTAGAATTTCTGTACGATTACTTTAAGCCGCTATATCCAGAATCAAATGTCCTTTACACAGACACCGACTCTTTTATTCTGGACATCCCAACTGAAGACTTTTACAAAGACATGGAAATAGAAGTGGCAAAAGGAGCTGATGGGTGGTACGACACATGCGACTATCCAAAAGATTCGCCTTTACATTCAACCGTGAACAAGAAAGTGATTGGAAAGATGAAGGATGAACTTAATGGGACGATTATACTAGAATATGTTGGCTTACGGGCAAAGATGTATAGCATTGCTACCCAGACTTCTGTGATAAAGAAGGCTAAGGGCATAGGTAAAGAAGCTGTCAAAAAAAAAAAAGTCACGACAACTACAAGCAGGCTCTCTTTGAATGCAAAGTATTTTATCACGAAAACGTTAATCTGCGCTCTACTCTTCATCAAGTAAACACAACTGCTGTTAATAAGAAGTCACTAGACCCTAACAATAGCAAGCGAACTTACATCAATCCCGAGCTTTCATGCGCTATAGGCCCCCTGGAGAGCCAACTTAACTTAAGATCTTAACTAGTACTTAACTTAAGATCTTAACTAGTACTTAACTAGTACTTAACTTAAGATCTTAACTAGTACTTAACTTAAGATCTTAACTAGTACTTAACTAGTACTTAACATGACTTGCACTTTACTTGCACTTAACTTACACTTAACTTGCTATAACTGACTTAACCAGTACTTAGCTTGTACTTAACCAGTACTTAGCTTGTACTTAACCAGTACTTAACAACACATTAAAAAACTAATTTATTAAAAATGGGTCTACGGCAGGAGGTTGTACTTTTTTTGCAGAAGCCGGTTCTTTTTCTTTTACTGTGGGGGTTTGTAACTTTGTTGCTAAGTATGGCTTTAGGCGCTTGTATGCTAAAAGCCCTCCACCAACAACAATACTCCCCAGCACATAATAATACATCTTACAGTTTGATTGTGTTGTTGTTGGTGGCGGCGGCGGTGCTGATGTTGTATTACTATCTAATAATTTTTGTTTTGCTGCTTGGTTTGCTTTTTGCAGTCTGTTCCATTCAGCTAGTTTACGACCGGCCTCAACACGGCCAGAATTTTTAGCTTTAGTAACACTACTCACTTGCGGGACACTCACTTGTGGATTCACTTGCGGGCACTCGCCTGTAAATTCACTTGTGGAGAATTCACTTGTGGGACATTCTGCTCCTGTGGAGTCTTCTTCTCCTGCTCGCTCATTTTTTTTTAGTCTGATTAAAATTAATATGATTAAAATTAATATGATTGAAAGTAATTAATCCCATGATGAATGGGCATAGCAACGTCCCAAATCTATAATACATGTCACATGCAAGAGATTCTAGAGACTTGGTTAAAACCGGATCTTGTGTTAAGTCATATTTTAAATCTTCTTCTGAATCAATCGGCGCTATCTTGCCTACTAACTTAGCATATAAACTAATTATTGTCTGTCCCACCGATCTAACCATTTTTGATCCTAGCTGTGCTTCGTACCTAGCGTAATACTTCTCAACGTCTGATGTTAGACAATTGCTGAACCTGTTCAATACTTAGTTCAACGCCTAAATACTGCCTGGTTTTTCCACATGCAGCCAGAGAGTATAATCTTTCTTTATGACAGAGGTCTGCTGCCTCCTCACACTTTAATAGCTCGTCGCAATCCATTTTTTAAAAGCCCTTTTTAAAAGCAATAAAAAAATAATTGTAAATTCAGCTGTTATTTATTACTCATAGTCTTTTACTAATCTTAAAAACTGTCCAGGTTTTAAAGGTAACAGTTACTCCTTCAGGATCATGTAGAAGCAGTCAGATTAAAATCTTCAGGAGCTATTTGATCAATTAAAATGGTAAACAACTTTTATAACTAGAT
This sequence comes from Conus canariensis, assembly GCA_033310375.1. Classification (NCBI taxonomy): domain Eukaryota; kingdom Metazoa; phylum Mollusca; class Gastropoda; order Neogastropoda; family Conidae; genus Conus; species Conus canariensis. The sequence goes on along the minus strand of JAMYXO010000185.1, from coordinate 61,214 downwards.
GAGGCCAAGAAAGAGGTAGTTTACTGATGGCGTTCCTTACGCTTTCCGCATATCGACGCGCTCAAAAAGCTCCGTAATTAATTTCTTCAAACTCTTCTCTATCAACTCCCCAGCTCCTTTCCTGCATCTCCCAATCTCTGAATATATCAATAAGCTCTGCAACTGCTCCGGGCTTCATTTTTTTATTCCAAATTAAAAAACAGCAATTAAAAAAATTAAGTAAGCCGTTCCTATTGTTTTGCGCAAGAATCAGAAGAGAGGAGAGATAAAATTTATCTAGGAGCTACCTCACCCATTTTTGTTTTGCACGAAAACCCCCTTTTTTTAAAGTAACAATTACGTCAATTTTAGAGGTTTTTGGATGTTAAGTTTAGTTGTAAAAAAAGGTGTTAATTTTGGCAAAAAGTAGTATGAGATGGACGAGATTTGTTTGTGAAAAGGGGGGTTTTCGGGCAAAACAAAAATGGGTGGGGTAGCTCCTAGATAAATTTTATCTCTTGAACTCTTTTTGTCATGACTGAACAGCAGGCGTTTCAGTCTGTTTCACACCTGTAGATGTGATTCTCCAAGACTGTATCTGAGCGGAGAACTTGGTCTTTGAAAAGAAGTACCAAACACAACTGGCTTTCCTCCTCGCCTGGCTGTCGACATTAGCTCTGGCAAAAAATACTCTGTGGAAACGGACCATAATGTCTATACATTTTCAGTTGTATTTATCATGGACATGGGAGTCATCAACAACATGTCGATCGGGAAGTCTGAATTTCGTAGAGTGACAATTAGCGCACACCTCCGACAATTGACACAAAGTGGAACGAAGAAGGCGACTGTTCCAGACAGGTCGGCATCGTCAGTCATGTCGTAGAGTCGCAAACTTGTGCGGAAAAGATCGTAGGTATGCGATGCACGAAATGACAGCTTACGGAATTGACTTGGAACGTACGTTTTTGATTCGACAGTTTTTCTGACAAACTTTTGGGAAATCAAGAAATAGTCCAGGTTTGGTTGGCGAAAGATGAAAAATGGCGCCGAAATTGATTATGCAAGATACCAGTTTAGGGAAAATATGGCTTTTTGGTCCAAGGTATAAAGTACATTCATTGTTGTGACTTTAGCGACGTATTACAATAATAATGATATAGGTTCCGAGGCACTGACATGTTAAAGTAGTCGACACGAAATAATCCAGATTCATCAATCAAAGGAGGTCAGACGGAAGGTAACTCCCGAACAAACCATGTTAACTGGCGGGCGAAGGAGAAAAAGAGGCGCCAAAATCGATCGTGGCAAAATACCAGTTTAGTTTTTTTTTTAAATATGGGTTTTCGGTCCAACACAGTTGTAAAGAATAAGATACATTTATTTGTGTGACTTCAGCGACATAGACATAATAATGATGAAGGTTCTGAGGCATTCCCATTTGAAAGAAATTGACACGAGCCTAATCAAGACTGATCAATCAGGGAGGTAAGGGGAAGGTAACTCCCGAACAGAACATTTCATTTGCCTTGGGTCACCACGAGAGAGTGCCCATTTGAGCATCCGGCTACGAAGACCTTCACTTGCTGATGTATTTTGTCAGTTGTTCCTGTTTGATATTGGTTCTCCCCTGAAACACACTGCTCCCTGGGAATGGTTGTGGCTAAGGCCGTGTCCGGATTGAAGTGGTGGTTTGTGTATGGGAGAGCGTCATCAATGAGCAGCGTGGTAAAGAATGCCAACAGAACAATGACACGTAACACAGCAACAGCAACCTCCACAGTGACATCATCAGCCCCACCATAACAAAATTACAGCTTCAAACGGAATTAAATCGTTCCTCTTTTTGACAACCCTCCCCGGTCCCCTCTTCACATTTAATGCCCATACTCATTCCCTCTAAATCAATACAATCAGATTTATGTTCACTCCATTTGTAGTCCTTTTCGTTGCGCCCAGAGTGAATCGATGTTGAGAGAAAACAATTTACAGAAACCTTGAAAAGGAAGAAAAGGGCAGTAATTCCTACAAGAAAGCAAAGGCAGTAATTCGGCTGGGGTTGATCAGGAATATCTTCATTGGAATCGCTCTTTGTGGGATTGATTCAACCTTTTCTTTCCAAAACAGTTCAAAACAATAAAAAGGACTAATGCCGCCCAACGAAAAACAAACAAAATGACATGACAAAACGCGACGCCCTACGAAGAAATGGAGTAACTCTTGTCAATCACGATGAGAAAAAAAGTGAGTGATTGCTCGTTCTTCGTGTTGAATGTCCCAAATGGTGTTTCATGTTGCCTTATGAAAACAAGACACAAGAGGTCTGTAGAAGGCGTCGGTGTTTGTCTTGTCATTGGTTTTGTCCGGCGGCGTAAGTCATTTCGCTTGGAAACTAGGCTTCTATTTCCGCCTGCAGTCCCTCCCCCGACTCTTTCCCTCCCTGCCCCCCCCTGCATGATGGTATTTTACAGTAGTGACGTCAGTGTGAGCAACAACGCCTGTTCTGGCTCCTGATCCCCTTTATAAGTTGGAGGTGGAGAAGGCATTGGGGGTACAGGGCCGTGACCTGAGCAATGACCCTCTGCTGCACAGGTTTTTTCTCTGATAGTTGATTGTACGGGCTCCAAACTGATGTGGTCTGGCAGTATCAGATGTTATTTGGGCAGAGGTGGGACGCATCCACATCTGGGGGTGGGAAGCACCCTGCCCCCGAACTAGTACATAGCGCAGTCTATGCACGGTACAACCTGGTTGGTCTCTGGATGTCTGAAACTCATTCTAAAGTATCTGTTTGGCCCAGGAGTTCCATTGAATCACCAGCATACTCTACGTTTTTTGCAATGGTGTACCCTGGGTACTGAAACAGGCGACGTTTTAAGCGTGTCCATTTTGAGTTGAAAGGTTGCCATGCACCATGTGTGTGTGTGTGTGTGTGGTGTGTGTGTGTGTGTGTGTGTGTGTGTGGTGTGTGGTGTGATTCAGATATCAATCGCAAACAGACCAAAAATCAACAAATGGGAAATTTTAACTCTTTCGATTCAGAACTTCTAATTCTTCCTTGGCAGTACAAACTAATGTTTTGGTAGAATTCGTTTACTCCCATTCAGCGAATTCACTACAAAAAGACAACAGAAAACTTTTCTATTCAAACAAATGCTGACCATTTTCAGACAAGGGAAGTTAATTATTTGGAAGCAGATCATCTAATTCCTTCCCTTGGCTGTCCAAAACTAATATTTCTACGCGTGAACTGGACTTCAATGGATTTCATTTTGCGCCCAGTAGTTACAAGAAGAAAGTCACTGATTGCTTGTTCTTCGTTTCGAATTGTCCCAAATGTTGGTTAATCTTGCCTGAGGAAGAAGGCCAAAGAAGTCTCGAAACGCGTCGTGTGTTGTTTTGTCTTTTGTTTGCCCCTATCTTTTTTCTACTTGTCCAACGTACGGAACAGTTCTTTCTCTGTTAGGTTTGTGTCAGTTTCCGCCTGCAGTCATCTCACTTTTCAAATTTTTTTTCTTCCTTTTTTGCGCGCTTTGTCAGCAAAGATTGCACAAACACTACAGAGTTCATTTTAACCACACGTAGTAAAAGGGTGAAATATGTGGCCCAGCGACAATGCCACTAATGCTTGGAGTTGATCTAACGGGAATGCAAGATCATTCAGCGAATTCATTACAAACTGAAAACATTTCTATCGAAAAGAATACTGAACATTTTCAACAGGAAAGTGTTTGTTTTTCTTTGCTGTATAAAGTAGTGTTTCTACACGTCAACCTGAAATTAAAGGGAAGAGAATATAGAATTCTTGCCGGTACCGTTTTTTTTTCTTCTTAAATTTTTTGGGTTTTGCTATTTTGGTGTTTTAACATCAGGCAGCTTCAAATCACACTGTGGATGAGAGTCCTGCAGATATGAGTTGGGCCACAGAAAGGGAAATAACTACAAAAGAATTATGTGGTACGCTCCGACGTACAGACAGGCACAAATATACGCAGCTACGTACGCATGCATGTAGCACACACACACACACACACACACACACACACACACCCACACACACCCACACACACACATACACACACTACCACAACACACCACCACACACACAACACAACACACACACACACCTACACTAACACACACACACCACACTAACACACACACACACACAACACACACACACCACACAAACACACACACAACACACTAACTAACTAACACACACAACACCACACACACACACACACACACACACACCACACACAAACAACACACACACACACACACACACACACACACACACACACACGCATGTTTTGAATAAACAGACTGGGGCGTGTTTCTGGACGATAGAGAGCCCACTAGACAAGACAACTGACGTGATTCTCCCACTACAATCAACTTTTGCGTGGGCATGGTACTACAGACAATGGAGATCAAGCTGTACCCAACCCAAGCCCTGGATCACCCAAGACCTGAAACAGCTGCTAAAAGAGAGAAAGTCAGCTCTGAAAGAAAAGGCACCAGGAATATGCAGCTCACCGAGAAGAGATCGAAAGAGGATCAGGGAGGAGAAGAAGTACTCTGCAAAACTCGAGGACAACTTCCGGCAAGGTGACTCCAGGAAGTTGCTGGCAGAACATCTCTGCCAATAACAGGGTACAGGCCCAAGAAGCTGAACTGAGAGCAGATGATGCGAGGAGATGGCCAATGTACTGAATGTGTTTCTACACACCTTTGACCAGGGGACTTTCAGCATTGAGCAGCAAGCGAGCAATGGACAAACGGTGCCCAGCTCCCTGGATCCCCAGTGACCATCAGTGGAGAGGAAGCCCGCAGACTGTTCAGGAAGTTAAATGTCATAAGTGCCTCTGTCCGGATAGCATCAGCAGATGGCTCTGAAAACCTGCAGCAACTCCTTGGCCATGTCTTTCAAAGAGCTGTTCCAGCGAATCATTTCAGGAAGGCCATGTTTCGCGATTTTGGAGGTCATCCACAATCATTCCTGTGCCAAAGAAGAAAGTGATCAGTCAGCTCAACGACTACAGACCAGTGGCGCTAACATCAGTCCCTGAAATTGTACTTGAGGAAATTGGTCCTCAAGCTTCTCAGGGGAGAGAATGAAGACCATCAAGATCCCACTGCAGTTCGCCTACACCAGAGGTAGGAGCACAGAAGATGCCATCCGACAATGCATGCACCACCTCCACCAGCACCCTGATAGGCTATGGACGTTCGCCAGGGTTCTGTCTGTGGATTTTCAAGTGCCTTCCAACACCATTCAGCCTCTTCTCCTCGTCGGGAAACTACTGGCCCTGGCTGTTAACCCAGATAATCATCAAATGATCTTCAGCTTCCTGACTTACAGACCAAGCAAGTCGTAGTTGGCCGGGTTGTCTCTGATGTCTGGTGACCAATGCAGGAGCCCCCAAGGGGTGTGTTCTGTCGCATGCCCTATTCACCATCTACACAGCTGACTGCCGCACCAGGAAGGCATGCAATCTGCTGATCAAGTTGCATATGACACGTCGCTTACAGGGCTGATGCACGACTCTGATGAACCATGTACCGAGAGGCAGTCAGCAAGTTAGTGGATGGTGCGACAGGAAATTCCTTCAGCTCAATGTCACCAAGACAGAGGAGAATGGTCATCGACTTCTGCAGGAACCAAGCAGCACCCACCCACATTGTCAATCAAGGAAGAGGAAGTGCGCATTGTGCGCACATTCAAGTACTTCGACAGTCATTGACAAGTTGGAGCGGACCCTAACACGACATGTGCTGCAAGAAGGCCAACCCAGCGTCTTTTCTTTTTGCGGAAGCTCCACAGTTCAGGGTCAACAGCACCATCCTGAACTTGTTCTATCATCAGTGATCCAGTCAAATCTTCCTCTACAACCATCTGTGCTTCCATCCATCCTCCTCTACAACTATCTCTGTGTGTGTGTGTGTGTGTTTGTGTGTGTGTGTTGTGTGGTGGCGTGAGTGTGTGCGTGTGTGTGTGTGTGTGTGTGCGTGTGTTGTGGGGTGGTGTGTGTGGTGTGTGTGTGTGTGTGTGTGTGTGTGTGACGGAACAAGCTCATAAATAAATAGAACAAAAATATTTTGTGACGTCTTTAACAAATACGTAAGTTTCGTTCGTTGTTATGTCCCTTGTATCCATGTTTTATTGGCGAATATCTCCAAGTAAAATCCCATGTTACCGTTGACCAATGAATTGCCTTTGTCGTTGACAACTAAACTAAACATTCAATGTCACCGAGCAACACTGATCTTCGGCAAGATCGGGAACAACGGGCAGCAGGCATTGAAAGGTGACAGCAAAAGAAATTAAACTCTGCAACGATCCAGCGTTTGAAGCGGATTAGAGGAAGATCTGAAACTGAAGAAGGCTACAGCACGCTAGCCGTGGAGAAAATGGTTAAGTAATCTGGCGAAGAGCAAGAGACGGGCCGCAGACCAAGGGGAGCTTGGGGCCCTTCGTGCGATCCACCACAGAAGGGGCTGGAGGCTGGACGTACCATTTCTGGTTAGACCTTGGTCTGGAGGGGTGGAAACCTCCCCCGCCTCTGTGGGGAATTTTTGACTTGGTTTCTAGAAAGCTTATGATATGGGAGGAAACATTTGACATGTTCCCCTCTGGTAAACAGGTTTATTTTGGCATTGAGAGCTGCATTAATAGTGTGCTTTTTCCTCTTTGCGCCTTGTATTTAGCATTTATGGGGTAGGGGTGTTTACTCTCTGTTTGTCACATATAATCTGGCTTGATATCTCATAGGTTTGTTGTGAATGACATCTAAAACAAATTTTCCTCGATATATCTGCACACTATTCTGCTGGGATTTTACAAAAAGAGATACCCGTGATGATGTTTGTGCATGGGCATCCGAATCGCATGCAGCTGAAATCTGTCGTACACTCAACCACAGCTGTGCGCTGTTTCTGTTCCCCCGTGCAAGTGAGCAGCCGACACCTATCCACGCGTTTCTTGCTAGTTTTGTCTCCACAGTTCAGTGTGTATCACAAAACAGCGTATGTTCACTTAGGCCTAGATCAAGATTTCGTTATTGTGATCATAGATTTTCTACGAAAAGTAAGTACTGTAAAAATTCGTTTATAACGTCACATCGTGTTGGCACTAAAAGTAAGGCGTTTACGACAGCGCGTTGAGGCAATGTTTCTCTAGTGGTGAGAGATTCAATAACATGAACCAGTGATTTGGAGCAACTGGTCTAATAATAAAAATTAATAATGCCATGAGTTTTCTTTGTCTCTCAAGTCACACCTATCTTACGAAGGCGCTTGTATAAATTTTTTTCTCCTTGTTTGCAAAATTGTTGTCTTTGTAAAGAAATCTAACATACAAAGCAGTCATGTGTGCATGCCATTGTGTGCTTTACTGTGATCTCTGTCTGCAGCATGACGTATGCATGTCCTTAGTAAACCCACCTCACCCCTATCCCCAGCTTGTGTGTGTGTGTGGTGTGTGTGTGTGTGTGTGTGTGTGTGTGTGTGTGTGTCAGTGTAAAGCGTTCAGCACACATCTTCTACACACCTCTGCCCATCCCGTCTACTGCGCGTGTCTCATTATTTCGGCCAGACTCCTGTGCTAAGCATGTGTAGCCTAGATTAGTATAGCAGATGGTATCGCTGTCACGGCGCAAGATGCACTTTTCTGATTGGGTTGCTGGAAACCTCTGACAATGCGTGTCCGTGCTTTGGGAAAAACCGCTGCTAGAGTTCGTTGCTAGTTTAAGTTCTGCGTACTTCACCACTAACTTTGACAAAGTGTATGAATAGGCAAACCGCTTTGCCGCATTATAGTATCCATTTGTTTTTAACCGTCTTGTTTCGATCATTGGGAATGGGCAGGTGTGCAGCCTCTAACTACACTGTAATTAAAAATGCGTCATCTTCTCCTGTGTGAATTCAGATTTGCACCATGGCAGATGAACAACCAGTGACCTTTAAAGCACACCCAAATGCAAAGGAAAAATGTTCAAGAGATGGAGAACATGTGTAATTCATTTAAAAAACAACAGAAAAAAAGAAGACTATAACCCCACTAACTGAAGAAAGTAAAAAAAAAAAAAAAAAAAAAAAAACCTATCCAGAAGTCTCTCCATTTGAGACGTGCTTCAAATGTAGCATGTCATAGACTAGATCAGATTTGTGATTGCATTCCAGAAAGTATGGACTTTACTCGCCATGGTTATCACAGAAGCTGTTATGCACGGTTTACCAATGTGAAATTTGTCAGGAAAAGGAAACATGAGACAGAGAGTGAAGAAGTTTGTAGGACCATCTAAACCAAAGAGGACTGCTGTTGCTACATCAGGCCCACTGCTTCCAAACGACAGATGTATCTTTGGCAACAAAAAATTCAGGAAGAAAGCTTCAAAAGGAGTTGCATGTTTTGACAAACTTGTAAAATGAGTCACCAAGACGGCAGAACAGTCTATAAAGGATGCAGCAAAAATTACGCATGATGACATTTTCACTCACTATCAAGATGTAGATCTGGTAGCACGTGAAGCTCACTATCATGAGGGTTGCAGGAAAGACTATGTGAGATCTGAAGGCAGGCATGCTGAAAACATCCACAGGCCAGACATCTGTTGAGCAGCTACAGGCACATGAGAGGGCATTTGAGTACATATGTGAGTACGTTGAAAATGCCTTGATCAGAGGTGCGCAGGTGGAGAGAATGACCATGCTGAGAGAGAAGTACTGTGGATACATGCAACAACATTCCCCTGACTTCTACAACCCAGGATACAAGACTTACAAACTGACAGAAAAGATAATGAAATATTTTGGCTTCAGAATAAAATTTTGGGCTCCAAACCATCGCAGTGAACTTGTTTATTGTGACGAACTTGCCCGGGGTCAGGCAGTTGAGACAGCGTTTGTGTCAGCAGCTTCAGAAGAAAGGCGACTTGAGGAGTCTGCATATGTCCTTCGTCGACACATCTTGGATGCTTTTAGAGCTGCACCTGACATGCCATGGCCTCCATCTACAGAGTACCTTCAGTCTGATGCTGTCCATCCTCCAGCTATTCTCACAGATTTTCTCCAAAACCTGCTGTCTGGAAAAGTAGTACTGTGGAGCAAAACAAAACCACCAGATTAGCATCCTCCATCGGCCAGGACATACTCTTTGACAGGGGGAAAGTGGAAAATGCCCAAACATCTTCTACTTGGAATGTCTATCAGACATGTTACTGGTAGCTCTGAAGTTCTAAGTCTCTTGAATCATTTTGAACACGTTGCTGGATACAAAACAATTGTAGGACTTGAGACTGCTATGGCCAACTCTGTACATCAGTGTGCTAGTCTTCTGCCTTCAACGGTGAGTTTGGAACAGAACAAAGTGATTCATTTCTGCTGGGATAACTTTGACCTGAACGAAGAAACCCTTTCAGGAGCTGACACCACCCACTCCACTCATGGCCCTAGTTATTCAAGAGGTGACAGGAGACAGTGCATGACACAGTTCCTTCTCAAACAGAACTATCTCCTGCTCCTCAAAACCACCAATGCTCCATGCAGTCTGAACCAAGAAACACGTACCACCCTGCTTTGCAAAAGAAAAGGCAGAACCCAACTTGAATGTTGTCGACACTCATTTCTCAAACCCAGAGCAGTCTACAAAGCTAAAGTTGTTGACTTTTGGTGGGTTTTCTCCAGATTTGAGGCCAAAGATGGAAATCAAACTGGTGCCTGGATGGGGAGGATGGGTGTCTCTCACAGGAGAAGAAGGGATAGAAAGGATGCAGTCTACTGTTGACTACATGCCACCCATCCACCACCCCATCACAGAAAATTCCACAGTCCAGCATGTCCTCAAAGTGTCACAGGCAGCAGCAAAGCAAGTGGGGCAAGGTATAACATTAGTTACATTTGACTTAGCAGTAGCAAGGAAAGCATACAACTTGGTGTGGCAGAACAATCTCTTCCAAGACATCTTTGTCAGACTAGGAAGCTTCCATACAATCTGCTCTTTCCTTGGCGCTGTTGGCAAACTGATGAGGGGAACTGGTCTTGCTGGAATAGTCATTCAGTCTGCTGTCTGTGCGAGTGGGTCAATGGAGCAAGTGTTTGCTGGCAAACACTACAACCGTGCTCTTCGAGTACACAAACTAGTCCACCTCAGCTTGGCAGCTTGGCTGATGCTGTCTTTCAAGATGGCTGTGACATCAGCAATGAATAGGGTGAGAGGTTTTTTTTTTATCTGTACTCAGAGACATGTCATTACCATTGACAAGTTGTTTTTTGTATCGTACTGTGTTTTCATATGCATTTTAAATTTTGTTCGTAAAGAACATGTTCCGCATTCCTTGTATGGTTGTGAAATGTCCATGAGCAGATAGCCTTTTCAGTATTCTTTAGTTTGGTACCAAATTTGATACAAATACTTAAGAAGAAATTTGATTTAAGAGACTTAAAATAACCCCACCCCCTGAATAATCACCATCGGTAGGGTTACTATAGTGTAACGCTCGTATATCCTGAAATAACCTGGTTACAGCGGGGTAACATATGCCATAAAATTTTAAAATGAACAAAGTATCAGAAAATTTCACTCATAAATCCCTCCCCCCCCCCCCCCCAGGGGAGGGGGGGGGGGAGGGGGGTCTACGGACAGGCCAAGGTCTATGGGGTTGGTGTGGGCCAGAGCGGCAGCATCAGCCAGAATTCCACAACCATTTCGGGAAGATTGCCTGAGGTAGGCGATGTTTGGATTTGTAGGCTAGACTTATTTATAGATTGTTAATGTGTTGAGAGATTCATTTTTGTAACTTGGAACTGATGTTCGTTAAATCAGCATAATTCTTATTCTTTATTCATGCGATTTGCTTGGCAATGTAAATCTACATGACTATCATCAACTTGCACAAGCTTTTTTCATATTCAAGCCGTTGGATGCGCGATCAGTTATTTTGCGACATTTCGTGATCGTGATGGCAGAGCATGTGTGTGATAAACTGTTTGAAAATATCTCGATTTTATTTGAATTTGTTTAGGATTTTCAACTGATGATACAGGCGCCCAACGTTCTACAATGGTGTTTTTCGTCAATGATGTGCTAAAGGTCGATGGGTGACGGTACTTACATCCTTGAGTCAAGTGAACAATCATACATTCTCCAGTACACTAATTATAACTGTTGTGACATTATAGCCAGTGAAATTCAATAATATTGACAGACGGTTAACAGTTCACCGATCTCCT
>JAMYXO010000185.1:30000-37500 GCA_033310375.1 Conus canariensis | reverse complement strand
TCCTTTGGCTACCTCTATTTCCATGTCTTTGTAAAAGTCTTCAGTTGGGATGTCCATAATAAAACTATCAGTGTCTGTGTAAAGGACATTTGATTCTGGGTACAGCGGCTTAAAGTAGTCGTATAGAAATTCTAACATTAATAACTTTGACAACTCTAATATGGCAAATCCGATAAACACTGGCTTATTTAACTTAACACTCAGTTTCTTCATCATGATGCCAACCAGGCTGTCGCTAAATATTCTAAAGTCTTGGTAGTTAGGTTTAGAGGTCAGCTTAATTGCTTGTTTTTCGTTTGTAACTAATCTTACATCTTTACGATTGTGTACGTTCTCCATGGTTTTGCCAAAACAACTGTTGTTCATTAACTTAAAAAAGTCTTTTTCTGAGGCATCAGTGGCTTTAGTTCTAAGATTGGTGTTCTTCATGATGTATGGCCTCATGAAAGGCTCTTGGTCACAGGTAATTATTCTGTGAACCGCTGTCAGCTTTAACCCATGTCTTAAGTAAAATTGTAGAAGCCTGTAATGACAAACATATTTAGTTTTGTTAAAGAGGTTAGGTACAAGTTTAGGAGGTTCGATGGGACTCATCTTTAATCTTTCTGCGGCTAAGGGGAAATCGTTATGAAGATCGTGCAATTCTTTAGGATAATCTAAGTCTACTTCCAAGATTAGCCCTATTGGATTATCGGGCGTAAGCTGTGATAGCATACTCAACACGGCAGTAACCTCATGAGGCCCATTTATCATTTCAAAGTTTCTTAGTGGCAGTGCCTGGCTCATGGCCCACCCATACAGATTGTTGGCGTCTAAGTACACCAGATAGTTGGATGGTTTGGTTGGATCATAATCGTCTAAATACTTGTTGTTGGCTTTGCGGTAAGGATGGCAGGCCATGCTAATGCCTCCCCTTAGTCCGCCCTCAATCATCTGGAGTGTATCCAGATCAGAAATTAAGTCAATCTGGATGTTTGTAGACTTTAAGAATGCATCCCAAGAAAGGCCCGGGCAGAGATGTACTGTGATGAATCTAGGCCGTAGTGTTTCATGCAAGTGGATCTGTAATTCTGAAAGACGTCTGCCAATAAACACACGTCAGCCATCAAGTAGTGATCGTGATAATCGCCCATCGTCTTGCAGTGTAATTCTGTCCAGGCTTTCTGTGCGTATTCATAGTCAGCATCAGTTATGCCCTCTCTTCTAAGACGGCTGTAAAAGTCGTCTATATGTGGCAGCGCTGGCTCGTCAAACTTGTCCCACGAGTCCATGTATTCATAAGGATAAACTCCTTTACGGACTAAAGATGGATTAAAGTATTTTTTAGTGATTGGATAGTCTTGCAGAGATCCTGCTAACTTATCTAAACTCCCCATCAGATGTTGGGCGGAGTCATAAAAGGATAAACAGTCAAGAGTAAAAGTCATGTACTTTTCTGAAGACTGTGCAATGCAGGTAACCCTCTTATATTTAGAAGTCACTGCTTGCATGATAAAATGAGAATCGTAGCCCCGCAAGTTATGAAAGAAGATTGGCAGTTTCCATGTCTTGGGGTCAACCTTAAGTTGAAGATTGCAGCTATTATGCGCAGCCCCTCTGAATTTGCCAGTAATGTGATCATGGTCTCTTACAGTGTCGCCTAATAACTTGCATTTGCATATCCAGCAGTGGGTGGCTGATTTATAATGCTCTTCATCTTCGGGGGTCATCTTAATGTCTGAAAGGTTCAGCTGATTGGAGAATTGATTTCGAAGATGCTTCATCTGCTCTAAAAATTGACTAGCGGCGTTGGGCCCTCTGTAAATCTCCGGCTGTGTGTGTCGGCCGTCTGACCTAACAGCAACAAATGCATAAGAACAGATCTGATGACAGGATAATAGGGTTGTTTTTTGTTCTTGTTGTGGGCCGCAGTACTGCGGCAAGACTGACTCGAAGTCAGCATAAACCACGTATGGACTCATTTGCATTTTTCGTACATTCTTAAAACTAACTTTAGACCCTGGTTTTGGTGTAAGAAGTTCGGTTTTATAGTCTTCATAACTTTTACAATGTTTCTTATGTTTGTCAGCTGCTTCTATAGTAGGAATTCTGACCAAACACCTTCTACAAAGCTCTTGTTTAGCACAATCCTTTGATGTATAGGCTAACAGTCTGCTCATTGTTCTAATTAATACATAATGACTCTTTAGGCCGTCTGTAAACAGAATCAAGTCTACATGATTCTTAAGTGATTCGCCTAAAGGGGGAGCTTCGGGAGAGACCCTTATAGGCTGTAAATTGTCTACTACAGACCATGTGTATACATTTACGGTTATTGGTTTGTTTTGCTCTTCAAACTGGCCGATACTTTCTATGCTCACTGGAAAGGTTATGTTATCAAAGTTCAGGCTATCTTTATACTGCCAATAATTAGATACTCTGTCTGGGTGCTTTTTAACAGGATGTAAGTGTGCCAAAACGCACCACATAAAACATAAGTTATCTGAATTATGTATATTTAAGGCTGCTCGTTTAAGAACTAACTCTCTCGGGAGAGGGATGTAAGAATTACCGACCATATCATAGAACTTTGCTTGTCTCAATATAATTTTAAGGACTGTTCCTTTAGTCCAATTGGAGCCGCACGTTTCCGCTTCTTCAACCACACGGTCAAACCGTGTAAGCATGTAATCAGCCCAGCCAGGTGTAAAGTTGTGACAGCTGATTACTTTTTTCTGTATAGTTGAAACCCAGACTTGCATACTACTATCATCAGGGGCTATATATTTAATCAGAATAATTAACATCACTTTTACTGGCGGGTTAATTTGAAGAGAGACTGGGATTTTAGAGATAGCATGTGCCACGCTTTCATGAACATTTTTAGGGTTAATAATGCCCATGTCTAAATCAATGATCTTATTGTTTAATGATTTGTTACTACCTTCCAACTGTACGTTGTTGGGGGGTAGTATTTCAAACTCGGACTCACTTGCGGGGTTCATTTTTTAACCCATAATATTTACGTAAATAAAAAAAATAAATGTAAGTAAAAGTAAGTAAACGGGCTTTTTATTCTTCTCCCAAGCGTTGCAGCACTTCAAGACACGTTAACCTTACAAGAACGCCTGCCAATACTTTAGCTTTTTCCAAATCACTACAGTTAATGTTCATCACTTTAATTGCTTCGTCAAATAGTTCACTATGATCTTTTATTATATTGTTTACATCATTCTCAAACCCAAATTCACTAAAATCGATGTTTAATACTTTCATTGTTTCGTCAAATAGTTCATTACGATTCTTTAAATCAGATTCACTGAGTTCGGCAGCCATTTTTAAAATCTAAAAATTAAATAAATAAAAAAAAATAATTGTGAATGTAAATTCAGCTATTGTTTATTATTCATAGTCTTTTCTAATCGTAAAACTTGATCTTCATTAAAGTGAATAGCTACTCCATCAGGGCTGGTAGAAACAGTCAGATTAGCATCCTCAGGGGCCATATTATCAACTAAAATAGCAAACAACTTTACAACTGGTTGGGGCCAAAAATCTGGTATTTTGCTAACGACCTGCTTTACGCTTTCTCGAATATTTATGCGCTCAAAAAGATCAGTAATTAATTCTTCAAACCTGCTCTCTAACTGATCTTTATCACCCTCCCGCTCCCAATCCAACTCGTAAAGTATATTAATAAGCTCTGTAGCTACTTCGGGCTTCATTTTTAAACCAGAATAAAATCATAAATTAAAAAATTAACTAGGCGGTGGGTGGGGTGTGCGTGTGTGGGGCGGGGTGGGGTGTGCGTGTGTGGGGCGGGGGTGGGATGTGGGTGAGGGTTGGGGTGGGGTGTGCGTGTGTGGGGGTTGGGGTGGGGGTTGGGGTGGGGGGTTGGGGCAGGGTGTGTGCAGGAGTTACTCCCCCCTTAGTATTATTTTTAGCCCCGGCCGCCTGAATAGGCAGCCTGTTGAATAGGACGTGACAAAGCGACGGTCCACCTAGACCGCGGCCGTTGAAGCGTGGCTTTCTGCTATAGGCTGTGACGTGTGCCTGTTTAATATTCATTTCACGCGGTCTAGCTAGACCGCGGCAGTTCCCTGCTGTGGCTCTTGAGAAGATCGTGTTTCAAGCTGCATTGGCCTCCATACAAAGATGACAGCTTTCTTTTCGGAAGAGAAGGAAAAGCAGGTAGTTTTTTGCTTTCTGCTGGTCCTCCTGTTTTTATTCTGTTTACAATATCAGCACAAGTCATGTAGTAAGAAATATGGTTATCAAGAATAGAAAGTTGTTCATGACTCCATCCACTTTGCTGTTCCATATTTTCTGGTAAAATTAAACTAGTATTTTGTCTTGAGTAATCTAGCAATTCTTGATGAACGGTTTGTGATTCAAGAAGTTCTATCTCTAATTCAGAAGAGATACTGTCTTGCGACATAACACAACACTTTCTAACTGAAAACACGACTGCACTGCACACCCGCAAATGACAAGACAGCTAGGTTCAGTTGCTAACAACACAAGTGCTGGGGCGGAAATGTCGTCACTGTTACTAATCAGCTGATTCTATCTAGTCTTGTGATTGGGGGAAGGTAAGAAACATGTTTTGATATGTTTGGAAATTTAGCCGCCTAAATTTATACAATGACGTCTAACGCCTGTACTAAACGACGCCGGTGGGGAATTTAGCCGTCTAAATTTATACAATGCCGCGTGGCGGCCCGTAAAAATAACTAATCAAGATGGAAGGCTAGTTGTTTGTTCTGACTTATTAATGGCGCTGGAAGTAGTAAGGGCTAATAAACTAGCTTCCAGGCTGGACTCTGCCATGTTTTCTTCTGTAAAGTAACAGCGCTAACGCGTCTTCACTCATAGGCAGCCCGCTCAAGAATGCCAGCTTGGACGGCAGGGTTCGGCGCCCCGGCAGAAATGATGTCATACCTCCCTGTCGATTGGTTGAAAGTGCACACGTGACAGCTCGGCCCATCACGCGATGATTAATAATACAGTATTGACTGTCAGGCCTCCCGTGCAGCAGAGCGTGCAACGCAGGTGCGGTAGCCGATATTGATTGGCCGGTCTGGGGGGTAGGACTGTCAAGCCATATAAATGTTAAAATGTTTAGTTGACTTTATGGCCTTGGAGAGAATGTAAATATCCATGCTCTATATCACCACAGCTTATTTTGCACGAAAACCCCCCATTTTTAAAAGTACTAATTACGTCAATTTTTGGAGGTTTTGGGGTGTTAATTTTGTTTAGAAAACAGGTGTTAATTTTGGCAAAAAGTAGCATGAGAGGGACGTGATTTGTATGTGAAAAGGGGGGTTTTCGTGCAAAATAAGATGGGGTGGGATAGAGCATGGATATTTACATTCTCTATTAGCGACTTGTACTGTCTTGTCTTTTTGTGTACATTAATCAACATAAATTAGCGACTTGCACTGTCTTGTCTTTTTGTGTACATTAATCAATAACAATTAGCAACTTGTACTGTCTTTTCTTTTTATGTACATTAATCAACAATAATTAGCGACTTGCACTGTCTTGTCTTTTTGTGTACATTCATCAACAATAATTAGCGACTTCAACAATTATTAGCGACTTGCACTGTCTTGTCTTTTTGTGTACATTAATCAACAATAATTAGCGACTTGCACTGTCTTGTCTTTTGTGTACATTAATCAACAATGATTAGCGACTTGCACTGTCTTGTCTTTTTGTGTACATTAATCAACAATAATTAGCAACTTGTACTGTCTTTTCTTTTTGTGTACATTAATCAACAATAATTAGCGACTTGCACTGTCTTGTCTTTTTGTGTACATTCATCAACAATAATTAGCGACTTGCACTGTCTTGTCTTTTTGTGTATATTAATCAACAATAATTAGCGACTTGCACTGTCTTGTCTTTTTGTGTACTTTCCCCCTTCTCCTCTCCCACGTTGTTTAGATCGTTTTCTCAGCGCATGGTTAATGTTTCCTAGTTATAATTTTTTTTTTTTTTTTTTTGCTGTCCCAACCTCTGCGCCACCTCAGAGGCAGTGCACCCACGCCGCTCATTCCGACACCCCGTCCACAGCCACAGCCCGGTCAGCCCCGTCGCAGCTCCGGCACCGGCAATCCACAGAGAGCAGTCAATGTCAAGTCGTCAAGAGGCAACCCACCGGAGGAGATACTGCACTGCTGCCGAGTCACTTCGGTGGTGTTCAGTGGCGCATATTCTGATCTAACGTACGCAGGACACCACCTACTAAGCCCCCTACTGACGACAATAATTGCTTAGTCGCGGAGCCGGCGTGAGTGAGCTCTCCCTCCGGAGGGCGCCACCACGTCCGTCCAACGACAGCCCCCATGGACTCGCCGATACCGGTGACCCCGGCGGAACCAAACCAAGGCCACAGACGCGGAGAGGACATCGAAATTGAGGTCACCATGTGAGCAGGGCATGAAGGACCACAGAATCTGATACTTTTTTATGCTGATCGATGAGAATGAGGATAATTAAGACGATGCTACGGATTTCCATTTCGGTCTGAGACTACATGACAGGACTGTACTCTACGTTTCTTTTCATAATATATCCCGGCGTCAACCAGGCCCGAGAGATACAGGCACCTGCAGTGTTGGTCAGGAAATTTGAGCAACACTCTCAGAAACACATCCATTAAGTGGATGAAACTCGACTGTGTGGTCCCAGTCTTCCCAACTGAGTCCGCGGCAAACTCAGCTCTGGGTAGGAGCCGGTCGGGGCAGAAAAACCCACATGACTCTGATAGGATTCGAACCCACGACCTCCCAGCCGGGAGTTCGCGACGCTAACCACTTCGCCACGGCGGCTGGTCCGATTTATAAAAATTAAACACTCTTGCAATCTCATAAGACTGGTTCTCTATATAATGTTCGAAAATGATTGATGCCTCTGCTAATTAGTTCAACTCGTCACATATTGTATATATAAGATTATTTTATATGATTTTGACGCCTCTTCCTGAACGCTGTATGTACATTCACTTAATGTGTCATGGTACTGATAATGTGAAATGTGTTTGAGGCGAAAACAGAACCTTCTTTGCAAGGAACAAATTGTTCTTGTAAATTTGTAAATAGAAACCAGATGCGTTTGACTAGCGGTAAGGGCCCAGACTCTAAGTGAACACTGTGTATTGTAAAGTATCAGATATTACACGACTCTAAGTGAACACTGTGTATTATAAAGTATCAGATATTACAAGCATAAGCCTTCATGAAAGATTGAAGAAAAAAAAAAAAGGGGGGGGGGGGGGGGCTGCTAAACTAACCATATTTGGGGGCCTTGGCCTGTGGTCACAATACAAAAACGGAATGGGGAGGAGATGGTGAGACATAAAACTAATGAGCAAATCAGCTGATTTTAGAGAGAGAGAGAGAAAGAGAGAGAGAGACAGAGAGAGAGACAGAGACAGAGACAGAGAGGCAGACAGACAGACAGACAATGAGCAAATCAGCTGATTTTAGAGGCTTAAAGAGAAGAGAGAGA
>JAMYXO010000185.1:22500-25000 GCA_033310375.1 Conus canariensis | reverse complement strand
AGGCGATACACGGCACGCCAGGGGCCAGGGTCAACACAGCGACACAGCGGACCAGTGCACGACTTCCACGTGCAATGTTGACCGCACGCCTCCTTCAGCTGTTGATGTCGGCAGGCAGTCAAGTTCTGGGGTGGCTGTTGGGGGTGGGGGCTCTCCTGCCAGTGTGCGGCCCTCACAAAGTGAACATCACTGCCGTGACCTTGCGCGTGATGGTGGGGGGTCGCATCGTGAGGGGAAGATTCGCCAGCTGTGCAGCGAGGTGTGACGGAGGGGGCCGGTTGTGACCGTGTTTCGCTGCGTGTTGCGGGGGTTCCCCCGGTGAAATAGGGTGGCGGAGTGAGGGATGGTGGGGTTTCCTCTCACCGTGACGTCACGGGTGCTGCGAGCGGTGTGCGCGGAGGACGGAGAGGGTCGGCCGGCAGACAGACTGAACTCCACACACACTGGGCAAACCGTGGCCGTGACGCTGACAGACACTTGCGGAGCAGGAATAAATAGGACAGGCTCGACCATCCAAATGAATGGACATTCCTCAACTATAATGTTGAAAATCTTTATAACAAAATTGACAGATGCTATGTTTATTAATTATGCCAATTTATTTCATTTCATTTGCCTAACAGAAACATTCGCTGATGCTTCCTTTGATTAGACAGTATTTTTCCTGATTATTTCAAGTTTTTTGCTCCTGCAAAAAAATTATCACAGCACGGGAGAAAATCAGGTGGTGTACTAGTATTAATAAAGAAATGCTTAGAATAGTTTGTGAAAAAAAATAGATATTGTATGTGAAAATACTGTGGTTCTCAAAGTTGATAAAAGTGTTTTCAGCTCAGAAAAAGATGTTGTTCTTGTGTCAACTTATGTAGTACCAGAAGGGGGACCATTGTACGAACGAACAGATTTGAAAGATGGCATATTAATGTTGGAAGAAAGTTTACTGGAACATATGCAGGATGAAGATGCATACATGTTAGTGTGGGGAGACTTAAATGCACGGACAGGCTGTGAACAATCGGATGTGGAAGAAATGGGTTGTGTTTCTGAATTCGGACATAACAGCAACGAAGCTGATGTGAAC
Organism: Conus canariensis; assembly: GCA_033310375.1. NCBI lineage: Eukaryota > Metazoa > Mollusca > Gastropoda > Neogastropoda > Conidae > Conus > Conus canariensis. The sequence continues at coordinate 23,919 of JAMYXO010000185.1, read as the reverse complement.
TTGCGTCGTTCTAAGGATACTACTATAAATAATTTCGGGAAATCCCTGTTGGACCTTTGTTGTTTATTTGATCTCATGATTTTGAATGGTTTTTGTGAAAGTGATTCTGAAGGAGATTTTACTTTTGTCACCACAAGGATGCAGTGTAATTGATTATTTTCTTGTTTCAGATTGTTTGTTAAACAAATGCAATATGTGTGTCGGTGACAAGTTATTCTCCTGGCATTTGCCAGTAGAAATGAAATGGAAAAACGCTTTGGGCAAAAAGGAATGTATTTCATCTCAGAAAGGTGAAGAACGGATAGTATGGTCCGACGAGTACGTGGATTGTTATAAAAATGAACTTAACAGTGATCATTTCAAAGATGGTTTACAAAATGCCGTTGACTTGTTACCTATTGACATTAATGCTTGTGTTGATACTTTTTCACGTGCATTGTGTGGAGCCGCTGCCTGCATGGTTCGTTTAGTTGGAAAGAGAAGGAGAGAATGCAATGAATGGTTTGATGATGAGTGTGAAAAAAAGAAAAGAGTAGTCAAAGGTCTTTTAAAAAGTTTTCAAAGGTGTAAAAGTGAACAAAATATAAAACATCACGGGGAAAGGTATGTAAGCGAAAGAAGAGAATATGGGCAGTTGAAAAGAAAAAAGAAACATGAATTTGAAGAATCAAAATTGCAAATGCTGAAAAACTTAATTAAAGATTCAAGTTTATTTTGGACAATAATTAGATCAGTTAATAGAAAGTCGTTTGTTTATAATAATATAAGTTCGCAACAATGGTATGATCACTTTTCTGCAGTCTTTGGGGCTACAGACGACAGAAGCAATGATAATGATATAGTGATTGAGGATGCTGGAGATTTTGAAGAACCTTTGTTTAATGATCGGATAAGTAGAAAAGAGGTAACTGACAGTATAAAAAGATTAAAATCAGGAAAAAGTGCAGGCCCAGATATGATTTTAGGTGAAATGCTGAAACATGCCAACTCAAAGAAAATTTGATTTCCTTGTCATGTTATTTAACAGACTGTTTAATGATGGAAACTTCCCTGCATCTTGGGCCAAGTCTATAGTTGTTCCTATTCATAAAAAGGGAGATTCCAACAACCCAGACAATTACCATGGTGTTGCGCTTACAAGTATCATTAGCAAAATCTATACTCATATTTTAAATAAAAGACTGACAACATGGGCAGAACGTGAAGAAAAAATCATTGAAGAACAGGCTGGGTTTCGATCAGGTTATAGCACTACAGATCATATTTTTACCCTTTTCGCACTAATTCAAACGCATTTATTGAAAAACAAAAAACTGTATGTCGCCTTTGTGGACTTTAGAAAGGCTTTCGACTCTGTGAATCGAAACATGCTGTGGATTAATTTACGTAAAAGTGGAGTGGATGGCAAGCTGTATATGG
>JAMYXO010000185.1:15000-17500 GCA_033310375.1 Conus canariensis | reverse complement strand
GTGAACAATCGGATGTGGAAGAAATGGGTTGTGTTTCTGAATTCGGACATAACAGCAACGAAGCTGATGTGAACTTGCGTCGTTCTAAGGATACTACTATAAATAATTTCGGGAAATCCCTGTTGGACCTTTGTTGTTTATTTGATCTCATGATTTTGAATGGTTTTTGTGAAAGTGATTCTGAAGGAGATTTTACTTTTGTCACCACAAGGATGCAGTGTAATTGATTATTTTCTTGTTTCAGATTGTTTGTTAAACAAATGCAATATGTGTGTCGGTGACAAGTTATTCTCCTGGCATTTGCCAGTAGAAATGAAATGGAAAAAATGCTTTGGACAAAAAGGAATGTATTTCATCTCAGAAAGGTGAAGAACGGATAGTATGGTCCGACGAGTACGTGGATTGTTATAAAAATGAACTTAACAGTGATCATTTCAAAGATGGTTTACAAAATGCCGTTGACTTGTTACCTATTGACATTAATGCTTATGTTGATACTTTTTCACGTGCATTGTGTGGAGCCGCTGCCTGCATGGTTCGTTTAGTTGGAAAGAGAAGGAGAGAATGCAATGAATGGTTTGATGATGAGTGTGAAAAAAAGAAAAAGATAGTCAAAGGTCTTTTAAAAAGTTTTCAAAGGTGTAAAAGTGAACAAAATATAAAACATCACGGGGAAAGGTATGTAAGCGAAAGAACAGAATATGGGCAGTTGAAAAGAAAAAAGAAACATGAATTTGAAGAATCTAAATTGCAAATGCTGAAAAACTTAATTAAAGATTCAAGTTTATTTTGGACAATAATTAGATCAGTTAATAGAAAGTCGTTTGTTTATAATAATATAAGTTCGCAACAATGGTATGATCACTTTTCTGCAGTCTTTGGGGCTACAGACGACAGAAGCAATGATAATGATATAGTGATTGAGGATGCTGGAGATTTTGAAGAACCTTTGTTTAATGATCGGATAAGTAGAAAAGAGGTAACTGACAGTATAAAAAGATTAAAATCAGGAAAAAGTGCAGGCCCAGATATGATTTTAGGTGAAATGCTGAAACATGCCAACTCAAAGAAAATTTGATTTCCTTGTCATGTTATTTAACAGACTGTTTAATGATGGAAACTTCCCTGCATCTTGGGCCAAGTCTATAGTTGTTCCTATTCATAAAAAGGGAGATCCCAACAACCCAGACAATTACCATGGTGTTGCGCTTACAAGTATCATTAGCAAAATCTATACTCATATTTTAAATAAAAGACTGACAACATGGGCAGAACGTGAAGAAAAAATCATTGAAGAACAGGCTGGGTTTCGATCAGGTTATAGCACTACAGATCATATTTTTACCCTTTTCGCACTAATTCAAACGCATTTATTGAAAAACAAAAAACTGTATGTCGCCTTTGTGGACTTTAGAAAGGCTTTCGACTCTGTGAATCGAAACATGCTGTGGATTAATTTACGTAAAAGTGGAGTGGATGGCAAGCTGTATATGGCTCTTCGTGGTGTCTATGATTCTGTGTTAGCATGCGTGCGTGATAGGTGTGTTTATTCAGATGTCTTTAACTGTCCACAAGGAGTGAAGCAGGGTTGTTTATTAAGCCCACTTTTGTTTTCATTTTTTATTAACGAATTGGCAGTGGAGATAAGTAAAAATGGAAAACATGGTATCCAAATGATCCCAGGAGCGGCTGAATTTTTTCTTATGCTATTTGCAGATGATGTAATATTGTTGTCCAGCACTACTGTAGGTCTTCAGAATCAGTTAAATAGGTTAAAGCAAGAGGCAGATCGTCTATTTTTAAAGGTTAACCTTGATAAACTAACATAATGGTATTTAGAAAGGGTGGTCATCTCTCCGTCATGAAAAATGGTTTTATGGCACCAGTGAGGTTAAAGTAACTAATTCCTACAAATATTTAGGCATGATTTTTACAACAAAGTTGAGTTTACAAAACGCAGTAACAGAGACTTGTAGAAAAGGAAAAAAAGGTGTTACAGAGATTTTAAGAGCTTTGCGCAAACTTAACTCACTGGATCCAAAAATATTCTGGAAACTCTTTGATGCCAAAATTGAGCCAGTTCTTACATATGGTGCTGAAATATGGGGACTTCATAATAACAAAGATTTAGAAAAAGTACATACGTTTTGCAATTAAGCGCTTTTTAAATGTTCCCCTACATTCTTCGAATACTGTAATCTATGGAGAAACCGGCAGATACCCATTGTATATTAGGTCAAACATTAAATGTATAAAATACTGGCTAAAACTGCTGAGGCTTCCTGCCTCAAGACTTTGTAAACAGGCTTATGAAATGTTACTGAATGAGCATGAACAGGGAAAGAAAATTGGGTATATTCTGTTAAGAAGATTTTGACTACTCACGGATTTGGGATTGTATGGATGTGCCAGGGAGTTGGTTATGAGGATGGATTTTATTCTGGAATTCAAAGACAGGATGATAGCTTCATATAAACAAAACTGGCATTCTAAAATGGAA
>JAMYXO010000185.1:0-5000 GCA_033310375.1 Conus canariensis | reverse complement strand
AGAGAGAGTGTGTGTGTGTGTGTGTGTTGTGTGTGTTGTGTGTGATGTTGTGTGTGTGTATGTGAGTACTGTGTGCGTGCTCGAGAGGTATGCGTGCGTGTATTTGTCTGAGTAAATTTCTCTGTAAGTGGGTGCTTGCGCGTCTGTAATTAATGCGTGTAAGCGAAAATATGACTGCCCATTGATATTGTAGATTCTAAAGTTTCAGCTGTTTCATTCACTCTCTCTGATAAGACCAGTACTTGTAAGCCATCGTTCATACGATTGTTATCACTGTAGTTTTGAGGCCCGATGCTCAATGTAAGGAAGGACAGCAAGGCTTGCTCTTCCATTTTAGCAGGTCTTTTCCATTTAGATTTGTCGGCTTCACTGGATTTGATTTTGATGCCCATTATAATAAGAAAGGCACAGTTTCCTTCCAATGGCAGCCATTTTGGAAAAGGGAAAATCGGATAAAAATACTGAACATTGGATAAAAAATTTAGATACTATTGAATAATTTGGTTAAACTGGTATAATGTTCTTGATTGAGACCAAAATTCAGTATAAAATAATCACAATCAGGCATCATTTTCATCTATATTTGCAGGATACAAATTCGGGTGTTGGCCATCTGTGGATTTTACGCATAACTCAAAATGCCCATATTTACGAAGTGGCCTCCAACGGATTTGGAATCAGCACCCAAAAATTCATGTTAGATCAACAACAACAAACAACAAAAACCGTAATATATACACCCCCAAAACCAGGTACCCTAAATATGGCCCTGTGATAACAAGCAGGTGTGACGTCTTTCTGTGGCTCTGACACTGGTTGACACGCCGTCACGCTTTCTGTGTTCCGATTGATTAGCATTACCCAGTTGCTACTTTTTACAAGAAAACACTATTCCATTAAGAAGTTGACACTTGCCATGCCGAGTCATCTCCGGAAAAACACCCACACCACCACACACACCATTCTCTCTCTCTCTTCTCTCTCTCTCTCTCTCTCTCTCTTCTCTCTCTGTCGGCCCCGCTTTCTCTGTCTGTTCAGTCTGTCTGTCTGTCGGTTGTCTGTCTCCACTCTGTCTGTTCATGCTCTCTTCTGACTGTCTTCTCGCTCCCTCTGCTGTATTTGTCTGACTGTCTGTCTCGCTCTCTCTGTTGACGGTCCGTCTCGCTTTTTTCTCAGTTTGTCTTGCTCCTCTGTCTGTCCGGTCATGTTCTCTCTATCTGTCTGTCTGTCTCGCTGTGTTTATCTGTCTGTCTCACTCTCTCTGTCTGTCTGTTTGTCTTGCTTTCTTGTCGTTCGCTGTCTCTGTCTGTCTCGCTCTCTCTGTCCTGTCTAGTAATCGCTCTCTTGTCTGTCTCGCTCACTCTGTCAGTCTGCTCGTCTCACTCTGTTTTTCTGTCTCCTTTTCTGTTCAGTCCCTGTCTCAATCTCTGTCGGTCTGTCTGCAGTCAGTCTGTCTCGCTGTTCTGTCTGTTCACCAGTATCTCTGTCTCTCTGTATGTTTCCTGTTTGTCTCTCTTGTCTATATGTTGTCTATCTGTTCTGTCCGATGTCTGTTCTATCTGTCTCCTTTGTCTGCCCGTTCTGTCTCATCTCGTCTGTCTGTCTGTCTCATCACACACACAAAACGCTTGCACAACCAAGTCTCACTATCACGCTTGGACACACGCACGCTCACACCACACACCTACACTCGGAAGTGCACCGCTTGCCCGCCTTTGTGCACGCCGTCAGTTCATGTCTATATTGCGAGAGAGAGAGAGAGAGAGACAGAGAGAGACAGCGAGAGACACAGAGAGGAGAGAGAGAGAGAGAGAAATGGGATAGGGCATTCAGGGATGAAAAATATAATTGTCCTCATGGACGGGGGGGGCATATAGATACTGGGAGGGGGGGACATTTTAGCATTGCCCCCCTGGGGGACGTGTCGCCACCCCAACAAGCCCCCCCGGGGACCTTCTAGCATCCCTAACATGTCCCCAGGGGACATTCTGGCATATCTGCAACCTCCCCTGGGGGGCATTCTGGGAAACTGTACGTCCCCCGGGGGGATTCTGGGATACTGGAACGTCCCCGTGGGGCATTCTGGATGGGGGGGCAATCAGGGGTTTTCCCACGGGCAGACAAAAGGCAGTTCAAGGACCAAACTGGAGACACTTCAGATCCTTTGACTCCAAACAATACTGGAACCGGCTTACGCAACGATCACTGGATACAAAGCAAAGAGGCCACTTGCTGCAAGTTGTGGGACATTAAGCTTGCAGCAGAATGAACGAAGTTCTACACGCGCTTTGACAAGCACGAACCTAATAGGCAGCTCAAACAGCCGTCATGGATCAAAAAAACCACAACGGTCCTTACCACAAAGCACTCCGCTGTCTGTTCTATACAGGCAGTGTCGCAGGGTATCAGCTGCGTACGCCGAAAGAAGAAAGGCAAGAAGAAAGCAAGCCATGGAGGACGTCCTGACCTGTCCTTCACAACCAGTACAAATCGGGAAGAGGAACAGTCCGATGTTGTTTCAGGAACGTCAGGACCACACTGCAGCTAGGACCTGGAATTTCATCAGCAGCAAGACCATCACAGCCTGCAGTGATTCCCTGGCGCCTGTGTCCTCAGCCCTGTTCCAAAAGATTGTAGACGAGGGACATACCCCCCTCAATTGGCCGCCCTCGATTATTGTTCCGGCCGCCAAGAGCCTTCCCCAAAGACTGAGCATGACTTACAAGACTGTGGCCTGGACTACGGTACCATTCAAGTGTGCTGAACAGCTACTACAGCAGGCAGCTGCGAGCAGAAAGCGTTGTCAGCAAGACCCTCTACAGTTCGCCGTATTCAAAGAAAACCAGAACACAGAGCCGCCATCTTAACACTGCTTGCATCGCCTGCACAGTCACCCGAGAAACCAGACTCATACGCAAGCCTCTTGTTTCATCGTACTTCAGCCGGCCTTCTACACCCCCATCAGCCCCCCCCCCCATCTCATGGTTTGAAAAGCTCCTGAACAAGTCACGATCACACGCTGTCCTGATTCCAGTGGCTTCTTAGATTTCTGACTGGGGCAGCCTCAACGAGTAAGGGTGAGCAAAAACTCATGCACCATGCAGAAACAACAAGGAGCCCCACAGGGTAGCCGTATCTCCAGTCCTGTTGCCCTCTCTACACGCCAGACTGTCAGGACTGTCGCAGCGCCCACAAGACAGCGGACACCAACAGGCTGGAGAAGATAGCACGGACCGCCGCACGTGTGGTGAAGGCGGACCTTGAACCACCAAACCACCATCTTTGAGCGTGCTGCCAGACAAAAAGAGTGGCTACCATGACAGACACCTCCCACCCACTTCACACTGACTGTTGCAGTCTTGCAGGTCCACAGAGCGGGTGCGGGCCTGCGTTGTCCCACGGCCCGGACCACGTATGCGGAAACTGTCTGCAACTGCTGTCCGGTGAACAACCGCCGCACAGGACGAGAGTGGACTCGTCTGCTGCATAGCGCCTGCATAGATGGCTACATGAGTAAAGAGTGGGGTGTGTGCGCCGCAGCACCACGCCACCCGCGATGAGTTTTTTGTATGTTTGGGGTGTGTGTGTGTGTGTGTGGTGCTGTGTGTGTGTGTGTGAGTGTGTGTGTGTGGTGTGTGTTGCTGCAAGCGAAATGTGAGTGGATGTACATGGGAAGTGAGTGAGTGAAAGAGCCTTGTGCGTGTATTTATAGCTTGAGTGTGTGAGTGTGTATGTGGACAGTTTTGTGTGAAAGAAAGCTCTGTTGTGAGGAACCCAAATAAAATGTACGTTAACGTCGCGCGTTGCGTGCGTGCTTTGGTAGTGTGAGTGTGTGTGTGTGTGTGGTGTGTGTGTGTGTGTGAGATGTGTAGAGTGTGTGTGTGTGTGCGAGTGTGTGTGTTGAGTGTGTGCAAGTGTATGCGCGCGCAGGCGTGTGTGTGTGTGTCGTGTGTGTGTGTGTGTGTGTGTGTATGTGAGTGTGTGTGTGTTTGTGAGTGTGAGTGTGTGTAGTGAGCTGAGTGGTGTGAGAGTGTGGACAAAGGAAATCAACGAAAGAGGAAGCCAACGGAACTGAGTGATGACACAAGTTTGGGGGTAGAAGGGAAAAAAGTGGGAAGGGATGTGAGTGTTTAACCATGTTTAACTTAGAAAAATGCACGTGCTGTGAATTGATGCCTTTGTTTAATTGCCACTCTGATTTCTAACACCTTTATGATGATGATTATAATTGTGTGGGTGTGTGAGTGTGTGTGTGTGTGGTGTTGTTTGTGTGGGTGTGTGTGTGGGTGGTGTGTGTTGTGGGGTTTTTGTTTTGTGGGGGTGTGTGGGGTGGGTGTGGGGCGGGGTGTGGGGTTTTTTTGTTTGCGTCCCATATGGGGTTTTTTGGGGTGTTGTGGTGTTTTGTTTGTGGTGTTTTGTGGGTGTTTTGTGTGGTGGTGTTTTTAAAAAATGGGGGGGGGGAGAGGGGGGGGGGGGGGGGAGAAGTGTAAGAAGTTTAGTGGGGTTTTTGGGGGTTTTTTAAAAAAGGTTTAATTTTTTTTGATTTTGTTTCCCTGTTTTAGCTCCCGTTTTCTAAACCGTCTTTTCTGTTCCCCTCCCCTTTTCTGTTTTCTCTCCCTTTTCCTACCACTCCCCTCCCCCCCTCTCTCCCCCCCCCCTCTCCCCCCCCTTTTTCCCCCCCCTTCCCCCCTCTTCTCCCCCTTTTCCCCCCTGGTGTCGCCCCCTCCCCCCTGACGATTTTTTCCCCCTCTCTGATTTTTTTCCCCCCTTTTCCCTTCATAATTTTGGGGGCTAACCCCAAAATTTTTTTTCCCCCTTTTTCCCCCCTTTTTTTGTCCCGTCGCCCCCTCTTTCCCCTTTATCATCTTTCCCGTTTTCCCCCCAAAAAAATTCCCCCCCCTTTTTCTATTTTGGGGTTTATTTTCCCCCCTAATTTAAAATATTTTATGAAAACCAAAATTGAGAGATTTTTGAGAAGTTTTTAAGGGGGGGGGGGGGGG
>JAMYXO010001862.1:12500-26837 GCA_033310375.1 Conus canariensis | reverse complement strand
CTTGGGACCCACTAAACCCGTTTACTATAACCGGAGGTTTACTATGGGTGACATCTTTTAAAAATTAAACTGCTTGTGGCTGTGTTTACTATAACCGATTATGGTTTAAAAAAAAAATTTTTGGGGAAAACCGGGATTTTACTAAAACCGACTCCCGCATAAAAAATTTTTGAGGGATGAGTTTACTATAACCGATTATCTTTCAAAAGAATTTTTTGGGTTTGTTGTTGTTATAATTTACTACACTTTAACGAAAAGAGGGGACATTTTTTTCTGCTTAGATTGTAAACTGGTTTCATTTATAGATACAGTGAATCACTGAAACACCTGACATGTAAACTACAACCACTGGAAATGATCCTTATTTTTTTTTGGCAGCGGAAAAATCTGGTCCAGTTCCGGGAAACGCTTCCCTTTTGGACAGCCATTCACCTGGCACATTGACCTGTGACAATGCGCCCCTTCTTGACCTGAAGTGGGGTGCTTTGGTACAGGAGAGTAAAAGAACAAGGGAACATTCTGGTGAACATAATGTAAACAAAGTCAGTGCCAGGGCACATCCTTGTTTCACTCCATTGACACGGGGAAGGGGGCCCAGACACGTCATTTTCCACTAAGTGAGACTTCATATGAAGGATCATTATGATCCTGATAAACGTCGGTGGACAAATGAGTTTAGACAGTAGGCCTGCATAACCCACAGACTCTCACTACTGACAGTATCAAAAGCTTTTATCAGGCCAACAAAGATAATGTAGAAGTTCTGGTTCTGTTCCCTGCACTTCTCTAGTCAGTAACATCATAGGAGTGCCATTATTGTCATGATACACTTGCTGCTTGTCAGTGCAAGAAATAAGCAGATGAGATCCCACAATGTTTCACATGAATTCAAACTTAATGCATGTTATCCTGATTTTTTTTCTTTTCGAGTAAGTAAATAATATACCCTCATCACTACAATGTACCAAACTCAGTAAATATGGAGATCACTGGTTGAGTGTGTAACTGTTTATCTCATCATGTGGGCACCCATACTGTACCTTTGGAGAGGAGGGGACATTAAAAAACTGATTTATGAACAGAAAATGATAAAGGAGACAACAGAGTGACAATAAACAGTAACCATAAGACGACACCTGTCTCCTGTGAAGATAAGCCGCATTAATATTTAATTTCCGATTGGACTGGCCTCTAAACTGAGTGCCCGTCTGTCATATACTTGCGGGTGGTGCGCACTTCCGTTCAGAAAGATGAACATGGCTGTCCTTAGAAATAAAGAAGAAAAAAAGCACACAACACACACACACACAACACACCACACACACACACACACACACACACACACACACACACACACACACACGTTGCAAACACATGAATCACACACACCCTACATTTGCAACACTGATATACACATTATACATACACATAATAATGTGCACATGCACACAGACATACACTGAAAAAGACACACACAATGACTAATACACCGAGACGCACACACAGTGCAAACACCCATACAGAGCAAATAATAAGTTCACACATAACCAGTCAAAAAATGGAATGATGACAGATAGATAGATAGATAGATAGAAGAGAAGAGATAGAAGAGAGAGAGAGAGAGAAGAGAGAGAGACAGACAGACAGACAGACAGACAGACAGGACAGAGACAGAGAGAGGGAGGGAGGGAGAGAGAGGGAGAGAGAGAGGGAGAGACAAGACAAGACAAGACAAGACAAGACAAAATTCTTTATTTACGAGGATAATAGATAAGCACTGGCGTGCTTTTTTTACATCCAGTCCTCGCCCTGAGTAGGGACTACAAATGCAGTGAAATGAAATAATGTAAGAAAGCAAACAAGCAAACAAAGCGGTCATGCAATCATAATGGAACATCAAATGGAAATAGAAGAGAAATGAAAAAAAAAATAAAATAATAACAAACAAAAAGTAAAAATAACAATAATTAAGGGGAAGGAGAGAGCGGGGGTGGGGGTGGGCTGAGCAGGGGAATATATGAAATGTACTACAACTACAAAAATTAGCATGTATAAAAACAGACAGTAAAATGAATATGACAAAGTACGTAATAATTGGAACACACACATACACGCAACATGCACGCAAGAGAGAGAGAGAGAGAGAGAGAGAGAGAGAGAAGAGAGAGAGAGAGAGAGAGAGAGAGAGAGAGAAGAGAGGAGAGAGAGAGAGAAGAGAGCAGCAACATGCAATATTTTCCGAGACATGAAAATACGTAGAAGGTATTTGGGAAAGTGAGATGGAATTGAGGGGGGGGGGGGGGGGGGCAAGAAGAAGAAGAGAGAGAGAGAGAGAGGGAGGGGGGGGAACCATTCATAGAAAAGATCATGTTAAAGACAAACACATTCAGAATATGTGCAATATAAGACAGGAAAGAGCTGATGAAAATAATGAAACAATACATATCATCAAATTATATGAGCAACATCATGATAAGAAGATGGGACAAGGAGAGCATGTACTTGAAGGCGCTTGTGTAAGAAAAGAGAAGAGAGGAGAGAGAGAGAGAGAGAGAGAGAGAGAGAGAGAGAAGAGAGAGAGACAGAGCAGACGAGAAGACAAGACGAGGAAGAGAGAGAGAAGAGAGGAGAGAGAGAGAGACGCAGGAGACGAAAGAAATGCAGGAAAGAAGGGAAGAGAGAGGAGCAGAGGGAGAAAGAGGCAGACAGGGTGCGGGAAGAGCTTGTTTAGAACAATCTACCAATCACAAAACCACAAGGAGATGTAAGACAATCGATTTTGAAGCACCAGGAAAAAAAGGCATCAAAGGGGGGGGGGGGGGGGGGGGCATAGTGACAACCCAGTCACCACGGGTAGGAGGGGGGATGTCATGTAGGTAATATATTAAGTCATTCCAGGAGAACTAAGTGAGAGATGAGAGAGAGAGAGAGAGGAGAGAGAGAGATGAAGAGAGAGAGAGGAGAGAGAGAGAGAGAGAGAGAGAGTGGATGAGAATAAAAGCATAACGACATAATGACAAGAGGGCAAGAGGAAGTAGGACACACACACACACACACACCACACACACACCCCACCACCCCCCGCGCGCGCGCGCACGCACACGCACACATACGCACGCACACTCATACACACACATACTCACATAAGACATACTTACTAAACACAATAACATGTGCATTTCAAATACAAAACACTTTCTAATTAGACAGGTTATACATAAGGCAAAGAGAGTGGTGTGGCTGGTGGTGGATTTATGGCGGAGTATGCAAATACTGGCCATAAGTTGGTTGAAATAATGGTGTTTGAAGGTTGATATGCATTGGTGTTGTTTGGTTGATTCAGGGAGCGAGTTCCATTGACAGGAACCTCAATATGTTAAACTGGATTTAATAAGTCAATTCTAGGAACAGGGACATGAAGTTTGGGTAGAGTCTTGAGGAATTAATTGAGAATCTTGAACTAACGTGGAGGGTGCCTTCCAAGACACAATCCTGTGCATTATGATCCCTTTGTTGTATTCTAATTTCAGACTTAAGGGGAGAACCTGAATCTTTTTATAGTCTGAGTCCAGAAGACTACTGGTTTTTAGGAGGACTAATTTGAGTGCTCGCTTGTGTAGGCTTAGTAATGGTTTGAGGGTGTTAGCACTAGCAGAGTCCCATAGAGTAGATCCATAGTCTATGTGTGATTGAATATGAGACTGGAAAAAGAGCTTGCGTGAATGCAGGTCGAGGAAGCGTTTGATTTTGGAGAGTTCATAAACTTTCTGTGAATTTTTTTTGCACAGTGAGGTTATGTGAGCTTGCCAACTAATGCTGTTATCAATTGTTATTCCTAGCACTTTGAGGTATGTTACCTGTTCAACAGGTTCATCTTTAAGATGGACAGGAGGAAACTTAATGGTGAGATTTTGCCTTTTTTGTCTGGTTGTGATAAGCATTGATTTAGTTTCTTTTAGGGTGAAGGGACATGTGATTTAGTTCAGTCCATTTGACGAGGTCATTCGCACTTTCTTGTAAAGTGTGTGCAAGAACAGTAACATCAGAATGATTTGTGTGTATTGTTGTATTATCAGCAAAGAGTTCACATGTGGATGTGATATGGAGAGGTAGATCATTAATGTAAATTGTGAACAGTAAGGGACCCAGGATAGAGCCTTGTGGGACTCCATAGGAAAGTGTTTGAAATGAAGAGAAAATTGTATTGATTTTCACACACTGTTGCCTATTTGTGAGATATGATTGGAAAAGCGAAAGATTTTTGTGGATAAGCCATACAATTTCAATTTTCTAAGAAGAAGGTTATGGTCTATCACATCAAATGCTTTTTTTGAAATCGATGAATAGGACACCACATTTATCTGTTGTTGTTAATGCTATTTAGCCAGTCATCAACTAAGTTGATTAGGGCTGTGTGGCATGAATGGTTGTGTCGAAACCCGGACTGTCTTGGATGAAGCAAGTGATATGTATTAAGGTGGTGTAATGTGTGTTTGTTCATGTGTTTTTCCAAAGGTTTGGAAACAGAGGAAATGATTGAGATTGGTTTGTAGTTTGCAGGGTCTGAGTTGTCACCTGCCTTGTAGATAGGAAGGACTTTTGTTTGTTTTGAAACTATCGGGAAAATGATTTTTGTCTATGCATAAATTGGAGAGTATGTTAATGTATCTGTAATTGCTGGAGCTGATAGTTTGAGGATTTTGCCGTCTAGGCCATCTACCCCGCAGGTACCTGACTGTTTTAGGTGCGTTAGGTAGTGATAAACTTCAAAGACTGTTATTGGTGGAATATGAAGTTCAGACGTGATGTTTTTATCTTGGCAATACTGTTTCAGTTTCTGAAGATCGTTTGATTTGGAAGAATCTGTCGTGACAATTTTATTAGCTATAGTGCAAAAGTGTGTCTTTAGCTGTTCGACAGAGATGTCTTTAATTACAGTTGATTTTGAAGAAGGTTGATTGTTTGTAAGCTCGTTAATAGCTCTCCATACCAATTTTGGGTTCTGGTTTGATATTAGTTCTCGATAATATTTCGTTTTTTCTCTGCGTTTCTGTGAATTTATTGCATTTCTCAGTTTTCTAGATTCCTCTTCATAGTCATGTTGTTTAAGCAGATCTCTAAGGTAACCTGCCTCCTGTAACTCTTTAGTGTACCATGCCGGTTTAGGATCATGCCGTACTCTAATCGTTTGTCGAGGGGCGTGTTTATTATATATCTCTGTAAATGTTTTGATCCAAAATTCAACAGCAAGATCTGGATCAGTTATGTGGAAAACTGAAGAGAGATTTGAGTTAAGTAAGTCATGCAGAAAGTCTTGGTTGTTAAAGTTTGTAAAGCAACGGTACGTTATTGTCTTGTGCCCCGTTTTGGGAATTTTTACTCCTTTTTTGGGCATGTGACACAAATTACGTAATGGTCACTACAGTTTAGAACAGGGACGCAGGCTTCTGCTATGTTACAAAAAAGGTAAACAATGTTCAAAGAAAAAGGGTAATGAACATTGGTCTATGATAATGACTCGTATAGTCTCTCAATACGAGCACGCCCCCTTCAGCACTCTTCACACTAGTGAATCGTCAGCACATTTTTGTCCTCTGATTTCCTGTTTTTAACCACTGAGTGGCAGCACTTCGATGTCGACGCACCAGTTTTTGTTTGTATACAACACTCCCAGTGTCAGCACATTTTGCCCTGTCTTTTTAACCACTGAGTGGCAGCACTTCGATGTCGACGCACCAGTTTTTGTTTGTTACAACATCCCATGTCAGCACATTTTGCCCTGTCTTTTTAACACCTGAGTGGCAGCACTTCGATGTCGACGCACCAGTTTTTGTTTGTCCACAAAACACACAAAACGCACTCCTTGAGATCAGAGTAATAACTCGTATAATAGTATGCAAACATCTGACAGGCACCCGACAGACTGCAGCAGGCCAGACAAGGAAACGAACAAACAAACAACAAATACACATAGATTTACACATACACACACACTGCGAGTGCACGCGCGCACACACACACTCACACACGCATACCACGCACGCACACGCGCACGCACGCACGCACGCAAGCACGCACGCACCACGCACCACACACACACACACACACACACACACACACACACAACACAACACACACACACACACACACGTGTGGGGGCTCACACACGCATGTAGAAAACTATTACATGTGCGCTCATAACAATTAGATATGCGCGTACATACATAGCACATGGATGATGAAAATTAATAGCATATCGCACTACATACATATGTGATATGAAGTGGATACAAACAATGCACGCTCACAACCATTAGATGCGCACACATACCTATGTGATATGAAGTGGATACAAACATATGCACGCTCACAACCATTAGATGCGCACACATACTAGACATGAATATAAACATAGCATACAACCATTGATGAATGAATAGAAATATGCAAGCTATCGCACTACATACCTATGTGATATGAAGTGGATATAAACATATGCACAGACGGTGATGTAGCAATGATATACGAATATAAGGATGCATACAGCGACATATTAATTTAATTCAATGAGGAAATGGGGAGAGGAGCTGGTTGGTGTTGCTGTGACAGGAACTGAGCAGTCCATTGTGTTCAGCAACTAAACAGCAAAGGGATGTAGTGGGCTAGAAGGGTGTACTGACTGCTGTGGGATGTGTGTGATGGTGGGGGGTTGGAAGTGTAATGTTGTGTGGGGTTGTGTGGAGGAAGGGGATGTTGGTTGTGGATTGTAAGGGTAGGGGATTGTGTTGTGGATTGTGCAAGATGTGTTGTGAGTTGAGTGAAATGGTGTTTGAGGGTGGGTGTGTTGGTTGCTTGCTGATGTGATGTGTGGTTTGGAGCAATGTGTGGAGGTGGGTGTGTGGTTGTGTAGTGGGTTGGCGGAGGGGTGATGTGCTATGGGTGGAGGGTGCTAGGTCACGTTTCTGTACTCTTTACATTGCTGTTTGTCATTTCTATTCACTGGGGAAGAAAAGGAATACATGTGGGTGGGGGATTGTAGAAGGGGTTGCTTTGTAGGGCGTTGATGGCGAACCTTGTATATTATATACACTGCGAGAGTTGGGATTATGGGAGTGTTCGCTGGGAAATCAGTTTCATAGTTATAACTAGGTGGACTGTTGTGGTCACTGGGGCGTCTTGTGTTGCAAGACGGTCCCTTCTTGCTCTTTGTGAGGTGGGCCTGATGTAGTTGGAGGCTTGGGTCTTGTAGTTATTAGTGGGACAGATGTTGGAGGCAAGGACTTTGCAGCCATATGAACTGGGACGTAGTCTGTCTCGGTACATGGCTTTCTTTGGCGCCCCAGATCTGGCGAGGAAGGAGGGGGTGTTATCTAAGTAACTGATTCCCTCTTGACGGCAGGAGAGGCGAAGATTGGCCGTGGATCGTGACGCCATGTCCTTAAGGGGGTGTTGACCAAGGGGAGGAAGAATGGAGGAGGCCTGCAGTGAAGCACTGGGGAACGGACTTGCTGAGTAGGTGGATAATTAACCCAGTCTGCTACAGGCACTGGCTTTCGTCACAATACAGAAGAAGAGAGAGAGAGAGAGAGAGAGAGAGAGAGAGAGAGAGAGAGAGAGAGAGAGAGAGAGACCCACACACGGTGACACACACAATGAGTGAATGACACACACGTGTACACTTCTTGTTCTTCTAAACGCAAGTGTGCGATTGGCAGCATGCGCCAGAATACTCCACTTTCATCCATGTTGAAGATATCTTTTTTCTCCTAGTTTTTAAGCGTGGGCAACAGGACATCACTAACCCAATGATCTGTGATCGATTCATCTACACTGTTCCTTTCTCCACTTACTTTTCTGTAGGAAATGTTGTGGCGTATGTTGAAGCGCCTAATCCAACCTTCAGAACATCACCCCTCTGTCAAGCCCAGAT
Source organism: Conus canariensis (assembly GCA_033310375.1). Classification (NCBI taxonomy): domain Eukaryota; kingdom Metazoa; phylum Mollusca; class Gastropoda; order Neogastropoda; family Conidae; genus Conus; species Conus canariensis. The sequence goes on along the minus strand of JAMYXO010001862.1, from coordinate 18,907 downwards.
CTTTGACAAACTGTTCGGCTTTTGATTTCAAAATAGTGCCGGAGACAGGCATGCTGTTCGCCCTTGTTTTCTTGAACCAGTCCAAAAGGGCATTCTCAATCTCGGGCTGCGTTGCACGTCTGTCATGTTTGCGTTTTGAAATGCAGTCCCCCTTATCAAATTTTTCCTTCAAACTTTCCTGTTTTTCACAATCACACTAACTGTTGCTTTAGAAATTCCAAACTCAAGGGCTAACTCGCTTTGCTTCTTGTTGTTTTCTTCAACTTGTTTGATTAAATCTATTTTTCTTTTCAGTGACAGAGTCACACGTTTGTGCGCCATTGTTTTGTCAAAGGGAAAACTTGGGACCAGGACCAAGAAAAAACGTTTACTGTAAGCAGTTGTTTACTATTACCGGCGTTTACTATTTGCGGAGTTCACTATAACAGCATGTCAAAGGGAAGTAACTTTCATTAAAAAAAAGTTTACTATAGCCGGCGGTGGGAAGCTTCAGGGACTTGAAAATGAGTTTACTATAAAGGACGTTTATTATTTCCGATGTTTACTATTTCCGGCTAAAATTAACAGAGACTATGAAGGCTTGGGACCGGGACCAAGAAAAACGTTTACTATAAGCAATTGTTTACTATTTCCGGCGTTTACTGTATCAGGAGTTCACTATATGTGTTGAGTAGGTGGAGGGAGGGGGAGGAGGAGAATCGGTTGATCTTTACTGTCGTTTTGTTGTTGCTTAGTTGCTGAGTGTTTTTTTTTTTCTTCATTACTTTATTTCAATAGTAGTATTTGTTTTACTGTCATGTTAATTTGTTTTGATCTATTCCATGTTTTCATGTAATGTTAGATTGTTGTATTGGTTGCTGTGTTATTGTTGCTTTATCGTAGATCTGTTTGTTGTATTGTTGTTTTGTTAGTGGCCTGTCTGTCTGTATGTCTGTCTATCTGTCCAGGTTTTTGGCGATATTGTACTCTCTGTTTCTTGTTTTGTTGTTGATGCTTTTTGTTATTGTTGTCTGCTTGCATATTTTTCTAATTTGCTCACGCGCGTGTGTGCGTGTATGTGCGCGCGCGCGTGCGTGCTAACGTGCGCGCACACGAGTGTGTGTTGTGTGTGTGTGTGTGTGTGTGTGTGTGTGTGTGTGTGTGTGTGTGTGTGTGTGTGTAAGCGTGTGTCTGTGGCTGTATCTGTGTGTATGTGTACGTACGTGGGCAAGCTGCTCTGTTGGCAACAATAATAACCTTTAAACTCATGTGCTTTTAAAAGCAGAGAGAGAGAGAGAGAGAGAGAGAGAGAGAGAGAGAGAGAGTCACTTTCCAACACAGTATCTTGCATGCATAATGCATGTAAATGTACATTACATGCATGGCACAATCAGACATATGTGCACAATTGCAATTACTGCATGACACAATACAAAGCACATTACATGCATGACACAATACAAAGCACATTACATGCATGACACAATACAAAGCACATTACATGCATGACATCAAAGACATACATGATGCACATTAAGCCATATGCATGCACAATACAAAGCACATTACATGCATGGCACAATACAAACGCACATCATGCATGCACAATACAAAGCACATTACATGCATGGCCAATAAACACATACACATGCACTCAGCACATTACATCATGCAATACAAGCACATACACATGACACAATACAAAGCACATTACATGCATGGCACAATACAAAGCACATTACACATGGCACAATACAAACAGCACATACATGCATGGCACAATACAAAGCACATTACATGCATGCACAATACAAAGCACATACATGCATGACACAATACAAAGCACATTACATGCATGGCACAATACAAAGCACATTACATGCATGACACAATACAAAGGACACTACATGCATGACACAATACAAAGCACATTACATGCATGACACAATACAAAGGCACACTACACATGACACAATACAAAGGCACATTACATGCATGCACACAATACAAAGGCACATTACATGCATGGCACAATACAAAGGCACACTACAGCATGACACATACAAAGGCACACTACACATGACACAATACAAAGGCACACATCATGACACAATACAAAGGCACACTACATCATGACACATACAAAGACATGCAGCACATACATGCATGACACAATACAAAGGCACTTACATGCATGGCACAATACAAAGGCACACTACAGCATGACACAATACAAAGGCACGTTACATGCATGACACATACAAAGGCACGTTACATGCATGACACATACAAAGGCACGTTACATGCATGACACAATACAAAGGCACGTTACATGCATGACACAATACAAAGGCACGTTACATGCATGGCACCATACAAAGGCACGTTACATGCATGACACAATACAAAGGCACATTACATCATGACACAATACAAAGGACACTACATGCATGGCACATACAAAGGCACGTTACATGCATGGACACAATACAAAGGCACGTTACATTGCATGACACATACATCATGACACAATACAAAGGCACGTTACATCATGCACATCAAAGGCACGTTACAGCATGACACAATACAAAGGCAGTTACATCATGACACAATACAAAGGCACTACACATGACACAATACAAAGGCATGTTACATTCATGACACAATCAAAAGGCACTTTACATGCATGACAACAATACAAAGGCACGTTACATGCATGACACATACAAAGGCACGTTACATGCATGACACAATACAAAGGCACGTTACATGCATGACACAATACAAAGGCACACTACAATGACACAATACAAGGCACTTACATCATGACACAATACAAAGGCACATTACATGCATGACACAATACAAAGGCACGGTTACATTGCATGACACAATACAAAGGCACGTTACATGCATGACACAATACAAAGGCACGTACAGCATGACATACAAGCACATACATGACAAAGATAGACAGACACAGTGTAGGACAAAACATGGCATTGGACAAAATACACATCGTAGGACAAAGACACATGATACAGAACAGAGACACATAACATTACACAAAGACACATACCATGTGGCACACATACGACTTGTTAAAGAAACAAAATACAAGACAGACACGTAAAGACCATATATGACCTTTTAAAAGACCTTGTCTGACCTTTTTAAAAACCTTATGGGACCTTTTTAAGACCTTATCTGTCCTTTTTAAGACCTAATCTGACCTTTAAAAGACCTTATCTGGCCTTTTAAAGACCTTATCTGACCTTTTAAAGACCTTATATGACCTTTCTAAGACCTAATCTGGCCTCTCCGTGTTTTCTTTCACCCATTTGGAGGACGACTGACTGTTCTGTCATAGAAATAACGCCTCGGTCCAATGGGAACAGGTCGACCTCAAGCTCTCGCCCCGTACCGGCGGCAGCGCAGATTGTTCTCTGTGTGAGTGTGTGTTTGTTTTTTTCCTTTTCGTGGGAAGGTGAAGATAATCAGAGTACACTGCTTTCCCTCCAAACACGTACATGCATGCGTGCGTGCGTGCATGCATGAATGTGTGTCTGTCTATGTGTGTGTATGTGCGCGCGTAGTTGCATATGTTAGTGCCGGTCTGTTTGTCGGAGCATACAAGATTTCTTTTGTAATTACTTCCCTTGGAAGTGATGGTGGTGGACTTAGTTCGTAATGGAGCAAGAGTTACCGTACTTGTTCTTTTTAACTACTGTTTGCGTTACTGTCTCATTTAGGATTTTCTTTCAAATTAGAAACCAGAAATGATCAGAAGAAGCTTACACACCATTTTTTAAAGCAAAAGAAAGCATTGAATACGAGGAATGTTGCTAACAAAAAAGAACAAAACAACATAAAATATAAAAAAAGAAAGGCTGAGCAGGACTGAAATGATCTATGGTTCCTGTTTAAACCAACTTCACCAACGCAATATGATCTAAAAGTACAGAAAGTAAAAATCATGTTCTTATAAATTTTCACTTGAAAACAATCGACCATTTCATCTGTAATATGTTTAGGGTTGATACAGTCTAATCATAATTGCCATTGGTGATAAGACGTGAAACCCATTATCAAAGACTATGATAGTGAAAGCAATAGTGGTAAGAGTGAATAACACGCGGGAGTCTTAACATGACTGTCTGCCACTTTACGTGTGCGAGCGCGCGCGAAATTATACTGTTCTTTCTGTGTGTGCGTCTATTATTAAAAGATTTATAAGGTTTTGAGCAGTGCAGAATTTTTTCTCTCCCACTTTTAACTCATTTCCTCTCTCATTCCTACTGAAAAAGGACAACGAAACTTTTCATCCAAACAGCTCAACATGCCATCGGTACAATGAATTCTCGTAAACAAAACTCCGTACAGAAAAGCGTGTCCTTTGTGACGAAGTTCACTGGTTCCATTCGTTGGTCTGCAAATAGAGCATGTAGACTTTAAACCTGCTTGTATGTGTGTGTGAGGGTGATTCCTTTTTTTAATTGTATCTGTTTTTCGGCACGAACATTTCTTATGACTCTGGCTTTGAACAATTAACAGTAAAAGGTGCTGTACATAAATCGTACGTATTGGACATATCATTATCGTTCAGTTCTGCATCATGATCATTTGGCGCTCAATTGAAGAAGAGAAGTGACTGTTCCTTCTTTGTGTTCATTGTCTGCAATGTTGTTTGTCTGGCCTGAAAGAAGAGCACAGAGGTTGAAACGCGTCATGGTTTGTCTTCTTTGTTTCGCTCCTTTTCATCTGGCGGAATTCTTTTTTTCTGTAAGTTCGTTTTAAATTTCCACCTGCAGTCATCTCACTTTGAAAACTAATTATCATTATTATTACCAGTGCCATTCTCTCAGCAATGGGCCTTATGTTTTCTCCCTGCGTCTGTCTGTTTGTTTATGTATGTCAGCGTCATTACGCACAAAAAAACAAACACAAATAACCGTAAGCAGCTATTTGACTTGTAGGCAGGTGGTAAAGTGTGCACCCATGTCGTTGTGATGGTGTGGAGTGGTAGGCAGTGCAGGCGAAGACAGACTGATGAAGTCTTCCAATCGGACGACAGTGCAGGTTCCAAGACAAACTGCAAGCAGTTCCAGAAAGGTCAGCGTCATCAGACGGTGACACTCTCAGTGTTCCTGCTCAGCTGCCTGTATACAACGTAGCCCCGGACAATCTCATGACATTTCCCAGTACATTCATAGTGACTTCAATCAAACACCAGTGTTCATACCGTATGGAATGAGCAACAGTGCCATCATTTCAACCACCACCACAAGCTTTATACTGATCATGTACAGTGTCAAATTCCATCTACGCCCCCAATACAACAAACTTCTATTTGTTCATAAAGACCTATTTTTCTTTACCAATATAAACGGTGGAATTTTGTGGGGTTTGTGTTCTCTTAAGAAATACAAGAAGAAAGCATACTTGGTCTTTGTCAACGATTACTTCCCTTGGCAAAACATTCTTGTCATCTCTCTCTCTCTCTCTCTCTCTCTCTCTCTCTCTCCTCTCTCTCTCTTCTCTCTCTCTCTCTCTCTCTGTGCTGCTGCTGCTGCTGCTCTGGGGCCGTCTCCGTAGTCAGTCAGTCCTTCGCCGTTAATCTCTCTCTCTCTCTCTCTTTGATTTGTATGAAATGGATGACTTTTTTTTTTTACGTCATTCGAAAGATATGGTTGTAAATAGCTTTGGGAAAACGTTAATGGATTTTTGTTTTTTGTTTGATATGAATATCTTAAATGGGTTTTGTGATGGAGATAAAGAGGGTAATTACACTTTTGTATCCCCTAATGGATGTAGTGTGGTTGATTACTTTTTGATTCATGTTGATTTGTTACCGAAATTTGATTTGCATGTTGGTGACTGTGTTCATTCGTGGCATTTACCAATCGAAGTTGTATGGAATAACGTTCACCGGAATTTGGAAAGTAACCAGGTAAACAACCAGGTGAAGAAAAAATTGTTTGGTCGAATGAAAATGTCCATAAATATAAAGATGAACTTGAAAGTGATGAGTTCCAAAGTTGTTTACAGTCAGCCCTCCTGCAAATGGATATTGATATAAATGATAGTTTAAACTTTTTGTTAATGCTTTATATGGAGCTGCTGCATGTATGGTCCGCACGATAGGTCAAGGTCGAATAAAAAGTAATGGCTGGTTTGATGCTGAATGTGAGAGAAAGAAAGCAGAAGTAAAAAGGCTGCTAAAAAGATTTCAGAGATGTAAAACAGCTAGTGATAAAAAAAGAGTAGTATATGCAGTATCACGAAAAGAATACATCAAACTGAGAGAAACTAAGCAATTAGAATTTGAGGAAAATAGACTAAAGAAATTAAGAGAATCCATAAACGATTCTAAAACATTTTGCTCAGTAATAAGATCTGTTAATAAGAAAAGCTTAATTTATAATGAA
>JAMYXO010001862.1:0-7500 GCA_033310375.1 Conus canariensis | reverse complement strand
ACAGACAGACAGACGGACAGAGACGAAGAGCTAAAACATGGAGAGAACTATAAAATAGGCATTCTGGCTCACCCACCTCCGCCAGCTCCAACCGGCTAAAGCCGGTTTCGCTGTTGCTCCGCCGGCTTACCCAGAATGCCTATTTTATAGTTCTCTAATAGTAAACACTTTACAAACATACATAATGTGTAGGATTATCTGTTTTTAACACTAATTTAGAAAACTTTTGAGACTTTAGTTTTTGCTTAATCCTTCGTTTTTCTTGATCGTCTTCAATAACATCATTTTCACGCATACATTCATCAAATGCGTCTCTATCTTTCATGTGAAATAAAACCACTGTCTTTAATTGCTCTCTAAAGTCTTTTAAAACTGAGTTATATTTTTGACATAGAATCCACACACTTATCCCAGCATGTCTTCCACTGAAAGCCAGTTTTGATAAAGTGTTTCTCTTTTTAACTATGTCTCTTTCTGCCGAACAGTCATCTATAATAAATAGTGTCTGAGTTCCTTCAAACTGTCTAAAGAAATGTTCTAAACACTCACTCAGTTTATTGCTAGGATCAACTAAATATATGTCATCATCTGTCCATATAAACCTTCTGTCGTGATATGCTTTGTTCCATTTAAGTGTTGGGCAGAAAATTACTATATGATCAAAATTATAACGATAAACTGTTTGTAATAGGTCGAGGACAAATATTGTTTTTCCACAACCAGTCTGTCCACAAATCAATGAACAATGAGGGGTTTTTATCATAAAGTTTAACATCGGCATTGACACCAAAGTCGTTTGCTCCAAAGTTTTAAAACAGAATTTAATTTACACCAGTTATTGTTTTTATCATACTCTCTGTCAAAACTTGTTCAGTATAATAAAACCCTATAAGGCCCAAATGTGTAAGATTAATCCAGTTCAGTTCTGTAAGATCGTTTCTATTTAAACTAATATCAATTTTGTTGCTTGTTGTTATGACCTTAATATCCTCGCCATTGTAAAGAACGACGACAGTAACTTTAAGTTTGTCAACGTCTAAGTTTTGCCAGCTAATAAGAATTCCTTCCATAAGGTTGTCACTGACACCCACAGCTCCATTTCTCGCCTCATCTTTTAAGACAGAAATTTTAAATATCATTGTGAACGTGTCTCCTAATTTTGTGCGTGGAATGAACTGTAATTTTGTAGAAGCTTTCTTTAAAACCGATTCTCTTCTGTGGAGGATGTACTGTTTGTCCCCAAACGGCTTTATTTCGATCTCTTTCCGACTGTTGTCCTCTGGCATAAGACTTACATGTAAAGGGCCAGAGTTCAATGCTTTTCTGAAACTTTTTTGGCGGTCGAAAAATGTAAATGGGCTTAAGAATTCAAATTTTATGTCCCATTCTAAATATGGTTCTAAGTGCCATTTGTTGTCAGTTTTTCGAACTATTTTATATTCATACTGACCTGTATTATTTGCTTCTAGATTGCGTAGTTGTTCTAGTTTAGGAAACCTTTTGTTGTCGTCAACCTCTTTGCGCTTATAATAACCATCTTTAGTGTACTCAAAACCATATAAAGTGCCTATCTCACCGTTTTGTTCAAAGTCCTCAACGTCTGCAAGGTCTTTTAATTCTAAAGTTACACACCTCTCAGGCGCTAATGTAACCCCCGAATCGTCTGGTCCACGTGACATTTTTTAAAACAACGTATTATTTTATTTCTAAAACAATGTGCAGGTTATCACATTTCACGACTTTCCCTGTTTTATCTGTGATCTTTATATTAAATGATCTGACCCTCCCACAAGCTAATTTTTTAAACTGTAAATTAGGGAATTGTATAATTTCATAATCGCAATATGCAGCTTTCCCTGATGGAAGAGCTCTTAAAACAGTTGAGGGCCTTCCATCATATAAGTTTTCATCAGTGCTCAGCTCGTCCAAATGAACATAGAGTAATGAATGTAATGCAAGATCGAGCGGATATTCTCCCTCATAAGTAGTTTTGTCTGGTGTAACTATAAATCTATGAAAGGCATGAAAGCCATGATTGCCAGTTGCAAAGCCTAACATTTTAGCTAGCTCTACATCAAAAAGGTAACCTCCTACTTCTTTTTCAGGTTTGAATGTCAACATTATTTTCAAATTTGCATTGTTAAGTTTGAGAGTAATGTCGAAGTTACTCATTGCTTCTTTTAGCGAGCAAAACCCGTAATAACCATCAGGTATGGTTAACTGGCTAATTATGTCTCCACCAAGGTCAAGTTTTTGAATTACATTATTCTTCTTGGATTGACTTATATTAAACCATACGACTTTGTAAAAAATTTCATGGAGTGCAACCCTTCGGGTTCCGCATTTATTATCAATAGCATACTCTAAAAACGAAGGACTGCCTTGAGTTGTTATTGTTACAAACATTTTTAAAACAAATTTAAAAATGAGTGCATTCAAATATACTAATGCAAAATATTCTGTTGGGCCGCACTACAGTCCTAAAGATATAACAACTGATACTCTCGACATTTCTGTGACTCAGACTGACGCCTTTCAAGTAAAGGTTAGTACTCCATTGAACAGATATCTTAACCCCCTATTAAAAACGACTACATCCCAAAAGTGTGGTTCAGTCATCCGATGCAGTTTTATCAGAACCAGTTAAACTTTGCTGTGTTTTGTGCATCAACTGGGTGTGGAGTGTCGTATGCTGATCATTTAAATCATCCTGATCCTTTGGTGAGGTCAGTGTATAGATTTCATTTTTATTACACCTTCAGACGTATTTTATCTGAACTGCAAGCACCATTACCAAATGACAAAACGTTTAATCCATTCAGCAACAGAATAGATTACAAGGCTTTTGAAAGGATCTGTAACGAATTTGATATTGACCCAAAGACAGACTTTAGACAAAAGTTGGATCTTAATCATGGTTTAGGCACTCTTTATTATTGGGGCGTGCATAGAAAGTATAACTATGATTGGAATCCTCCTTACACATCTTTCTCTTCAGGCACAACTGTTCACCTCGGGTCCATAGAGCAAGAGCATAAAACAGCATGGACAACATTTATTTTGGATACTTCTAATGGTCTAACTAGAGCGGGAATAGAACGAATAAACGACTCCATTCGTACTTATGTTTGGTGTTTGCTAGGTTCGCAAGCACAAACGAGATCAAACATAATTGATCCTTCTACTGGCTTTGACGCCCAAAAACAGTATTTAGCAAATTTAGAGGATTCTATTAATTCTGCAATTGATTTGCCTTCAAGTATTAAAAGGTACCAAAATGTTTTGCAATACGCAAGATCGAAAGTAGACTTTGCTGTTGGCACTGGTTTATACATGCTGCCTTCTGACCTCAGACTCCAGATAGGAACAATAATAAACTATAATAATGAAATCCTTGTGGCTGGCAATGAAGAGAAGGTCGGAAAAAACGACATAAATTCTAAGCCAGCAATAGCAATAAAAAAAGAAGTCCCAATCCCCGTGGCCCCCTCAAAACCCATCCAATCCCCAAGGCCATTGAAGACGCGGACTTTGTTCGTGATGACCATGAATATGAAAAGACAGCACTTGTTATTGGATTAACTGCCCTAGGATTACTTGGTCTTTATCTTACTATAAAGTAACCCAACTATTAAGACAACTAATGCCCATAAGTGCTCAGCCATAAAGCCAACTACTTTACTTGCGGCAGACAAAAGCCAGCTAACGATCCCTCCTATTATACCAGGCAAAGAATCTATTGCCTTACTGGCTAATTTTTTTAATAAACTTGCAAGGTGATCGAGTTGTTTTTTTACCCATGATTTATCTGACGACGGAGTTGGCGGGCCTGGTGGCACTGCTCCCCACACCGCCTGTAATAGCCAACACCAGTGTACTTATTGCAAATCCTAAGGCTGTTATAACGCTCGCTAATGTGACACCTTGCTCTCTAAACAGTGTTCTTATTCGTTCTGCTAAAGTTGTGTCTTCATACAAAATTCTTTGGATAGTTTCTCTTATTCTGCTCACTTGAGTTCGTAATTGTTCTCGGTTAGTAGACAGCACTTCTAGTCTTGCTGATCTCTCTTGTTCAAGATCTTTTAGTCTTTGTGTTATTCTTTCTTTAACACCAGGTCCTAAGTTGTGGTCATCAGCCTCAACTAGTTTTTCTTTTTCTCTTTTTATATGCTCATCTAGTTCACCCAGTTTTGCTAAATTGTTTGTTAATTCGCCTCTGATGCTTTTCAAAGCATGATCAAGGGCCGTTATTTCTCTCATAGGTAGCGGCGGATCGTGCATAGTTTTTAATACTGTTTCTTCTGAAAAACTGGTTTCTATTATTTCGTCTGCTGTTGGGCTTAAATCTTTAAGGGTATGTTTTGTATTTGGTTATCTGTTGGGAGTTCTTGTAGTGTGTTTTGAAGTTTAGCAACTGCCTCACTGTCTAATCTTCGCGGTTTAGCAATGCCAAGGCGATTTTGATCGCTCACACTGAGCCTTTGTCTAATTGTAGTCTTTGCTAAAAACTTTGATGGGTCTGGTTTAGTTGTAAGCTGAACAAGTTGTCCTTGCTCGTTTTTCACAAACAAATGGTCATCTTTTGTTTCAAAATCATTAGGGTCTATAAATTCGGGAGGTTCTTGGCCTAAACTTTGATAAAATGATTTGACCTTACTTTCTGTTAATTTACGCCGCAATGATTGTAATGGATGTGTCAAAGGCGTCATTTCACTCATGTCGTCTCCAGGATCAAAAACATCATAATCTTCTTCTGCCATGTTTTTAAATAATTAACTTTTTATTTTGTTTTATAAAAAAAATGTCACAAGCATATGGTTCGATTCTTGACCCGCATAGAAGACTGAAAGAGCCCTTTGGCGTGAAGGGAAATAAACAGAATATTATTGTTCCAAATAATCCATCTACTATTGATTCAGATCAAATTCTTACTGTTAAATTTCCAGACCTAGGAGCAGATGAAGTGATTGTGCCGGGATCTGCACGGCTTACTTTCAAAATAGAACTTGATTCAGCAACAGACGTAAACAGGACAGTTGTACAGAATCTGGGACGGGCAATCGTTAAGAAAATTTCTATAAAACTTGAGGGGCAAGAAATATTTTCTTTACACAATGCAGACATATTTTTAATCTATTCTGATCTATGGCTAACCGATAATGAAAGGGCCGATCTTGCGTTTCAAGGAATCGAAAATAACGAAGCACTAAAACACAGAATAGACGCCGAAGATGCTAAAGACGGTAACAAGTATGAAGCTGTAAGTTATGCGTTTGGAAATCGCTTTTCTATACCCTTGGATTTTGAGTTGTTAAAAGCGCATGCGCCATACTTTCAAGGAGCATTAAAAGACAGATTGTCATATGAACTAACTTTTAATGAATACAAACGTGTCATTAGATCGACAGACACTGATTCCAAGTACAGCATTTTCGACATCTCGTTAGAGTTTGACATTGTTTAGCAACCCTAACTTAGCAAGGCTGATTGAGCAACAATATCAGTCAAAATTAGCAATATATTACGAAAGAGTGATTCATCATACTAAATATCCTAAAAGCAGGGCAGACACAATATGGAACTTTAGTTTAGCGCTGCAGCAAGATCCCTTAAAGGTATTTTATTGCTGTGTGAAGATGAAGAACCATTCAAAAGACAAAGTGAAAAATTTATCAATCCTAAAATAACGAAAGTACAATGTTCAATTGAGGGTAGTCCTAACCAAGTCTACGGTAGCGGGCTTAAACCTTATCATCATTTTGATGAAATAAGAAAATTGTTTGGAGGCGGGAGGTGTAGAAGTCCAACAGTAGACCTTGTGTCTAAAGATCTACACCTTCACAGTGTTAGACTTGATGAATATTTAACAACGAAAATAGGGTTTTTATGGATTGACCTAAGGTCAACAGAAGATAATCAGTTGCATGGGAGTGGGAGAACAGTTAAAGACGTAATAAACATTCAAATTGATAAAGAAAAAGAGAGTGATAAACCACTTAATGTACATTTGTTTTTAATATATGATGCGCAGCTGAATATTCAAGATAACAGATTGAAAGATATCCAATACTAAATTATTTTTATTTTAAAAAAGCATGTCTGTTACGACTTATCCAAAAGTGCCCAAAGAAGAGATAGCTGCTGCTGTAGACATAAAAACTTTCAGATTAACCAACATTACACAAAATGCAACAAAAAACTAGAGCAGGACCTTTCAAAATACAGCAAAACCAAACGAAGGTATTCTGCTGTCTTTAATGCTGTTACATATGTTAATACTGGAGCATCGATCACTAGTGCTTTAACAGCAGGAACAAGTGTAGGTCTCTTAGCAAAAAGGCGTAGGTGCACCGGTAGCTATACCTCTGGGTGGTTTGTCTTTAACTCTTGGCCTGTGTTCATTGGCTGTAAGTGCTGTCAGCAAAAAAATAAAGCTAAACTCCAAAAGCACACAGCTATGGTTCAACTAATAACAGCTAAACTTAGTTCCTTCAAACTGATAATTGATAAAGCACTAGTTGACTCAAACATCACGGATGAAGAATTTAGTCGCCTACAGGCTGATTTTGAGGACTACAAAAGACAAAAGTTTGATCTTCAAAGAAAGGCAAGGGCAACTTTTTCTCAACAACCAGACACCGACCAGATAAAAAAGGAATGTTTAAAAAAAGTAAACGAAACATTAAACTCTGTTCTAAACAGCTCACATTAACAACCCCAAAGGGCGTTTATACTTTAGTTTATGAGTCCAAGCACAAAAAGACCGTTGATATTGATTCTGATTAACTTTTATTTTTTTGATTTAAATAAATATTTTGAGTTAGAAAAGAAGCTCAACATGGATAAGATATATGAAGGTTCAGATGAATTGTTTGAAGCAATGCTCGAGGAAGAGCGTTTGTCAAAAGCTTTAAATGAGGTCGTTTTAGAAGTTATTGATCCAACAAAGGTACAGGCAAGCGTTGAACATGCTATTTCTCAAGTTCCAAGTAAACTAACAATAAACCCTCCAGTTAAAGTAAGGTTAGTTGTTTTAATCGACTATATAACAATAAACGAAGAAAAATCTAGAAGTCTGGGTCTCAACTAAACAGCAGACTATTCTTTCTCATAATGACTTAACACCCGGTTGGGCAGATCAACTTCTTACACAGTTTAATGAAGCCTCTGAAGCAGCTAAAATGAGAGGCTCTGGTTGGTCAGAGGGTGAAGTCCTAGACATCAGATTAAGACAAGCTAAGTATGAGCCAATTGTAGGCAAGGCTTACATTCCACTGCCTCCAACATTAGTTGCAAAGAAAGCAGTTTTGAACATAAAAAATTCAGACGACAAATGTTTTATGTGGTGCGTTCTTGCTAGGCTGCATCACGTTGCCAAAATGCAGAGAGAGTATCTAACTATTTACATGTGGGCCAATATAATCTTAACTTTAACGGCCTTGAATTTCCTATGGCTGTAGACAAAATTGATCAGTTTGAAAAACAAAATCCACCCAATAA
>JAMYXO010001861.1:0-26845 GCA_033310375.1 Conus canariensis | reverse complement strand
AAAATCCAGGGGGGAGTCGCAGACTCCCGGGTTACTGATGGCACTGGTCACAATCCTGGCCCGGCCTACTGGCGGGGCAGTCACCTGAGATACCATTACAGGGAGTGAATGGCGGGGAAACACACAGGTGTTACACAGTTGGGAAAACAAACAGGTAAAAAATCTTGTAAAGACGGAAATTTTATAAAGAGTACCTGTCTTGGAAACTTCATAGCTAACAGTCAATGAAATTTTCGAAGACATCATTGTAACCCCCCCTGTTTATCTGTAAAAACGATTTGAAACCAGCACGGAAAGCAGTCATATTTGAAATTTACAGGCAATACGCAGTAAATCCCCCCTGTAAATGACAAAAGTCGAAGCCGACAACGAATCAGAATGATCTACAAATACAACTACGGGCCTCTGTGCATCACAAATAACTGTATTGGAAAGCAGGAATTAAAAAATGTATCCTTAATTGGAAGTGGCATTTTTGTCTGAAAAGGAATAAAAACACAAGAACAGCAATATGATAACAGACCCCAAAAAAAAACCCCCCCGCAAAACCAAAAAAAACAAAAAAAATTTTGGAGATGTAGGCGAGGGAATTTAAATCAAGCACAAGAGTCTGTGTTCCCCCCAAAAACCCCACCTCCTTTCAGAAACATCAACCAGAATCCCAGTATTATTTAAATGTTGTTAGATTCTCACACAATACACACTCGGGCACTCAGTGCAAACAAAGTGGCCACAGGACAAAAAAAAGAAACCAAAAAGAGAAAGAACAGCTGTCTCCCCTTCCCCCCGGGGCCAATCAAACAGAAGTAACGGGGTCAGGGATGTTGGTGGTGTGTCCCCTGGCCCTGTCCTTGGGACGTACAGAGCGACTTCTCCCCAAATCCAATGCAAGGCCCATTTGGGGTCCCAAATGGCTTTAAGAGAGCTGGCCACTCTTTTTTCAATTTTATGAAAAATAACAAAATAAAATTAAAACAACAGGAATTTGTTTCGGGTGAACTAAATTTTGTTTAAGGGGGAAAAATTCCAAGCTAAGCAATCCACTGCATAACTGAGCTTGTTTAAAAAAAAGGTCGAAAGCAGTGGTCTGAACAGACATTTGACAGAGGAGGGGGGAGGTCGAAAGCATGGTTGGGGAAACACCCCGGACAAAAGGAGGGGGGGTAAGGGACAGACAAGTGGGGGGCGGGGAAGGGGGGGGCCTGGGAAAAAAAATTTAAATGGGATTTGGGGCCTGAAAAAGACAGGGGGGGACAGGGGATGAATAAAAAGGGGACGGGGTCAAAAGTGGGGGGGACAGCTGGAGATTGAATGGGGCCTAAAGAAGGGAAAAATGGGGAAAAAGGGGAAATTAAAAAGGGGACAAGTGGGGGGGGGGGACAGTGGAGTTGAAGGCCTAAAGACGGGGACATGGAAATGAAGACAGACAAGAACAGAACAATGATGTCTCCATGTGCCCGGGGGGTGAAAGAGGGAAGGGGAGGAAACCAAGAGGCGGGGAAAAAAAAACAATTTGCGGGGGTGGGGGGGGGGTGGGGGGAGGTGAGGGGGGGGATGGGGGGTGGGGTGGGGCGTGGGTTGGGGGAAAAAAGAAAGAATGAAAAAAAACATAAACTGAAGCGAGTTTAGAACTGGAAAAAGAGGTGGTAGGGGTGGTGTGTAGAAAATACTTCAGTTTTACGTCGTTCAATAGTGTTTTAGACGAAGGAGAAATGCAAAAAGTCTGTACTAGAAAGGTATGCTTAAATGTGATTATCTAACGCTTAAATGTCCCCAAACACCCTACAAAAACCTGCAAATAATTTTAAAAGGTTAATGCTTAACGGACAACAATAAAAGAAAAAAAAAAACCCGGCAAAATTTAAATCTAAAAGACATCAAAAAAAAGACATGCCTGATAAGGGGGAATAGTTTGGGGGAAAAGTCAAACAGCAGATGCTTGCTGTTTTTTTCTTATAAATCCACAAATAAATTTTGCTTTGTTGATTTTATTTTTTAAAGGCATAAAGTTTTAAATTAAAAAATATTAAAATGAAATTTCTGTATTGGTAAAATTTTTTCACTTGTAAATGGGGAAATGCTGTTTACGCTTTAATTAATTAAATGAGTATTCTATCAGCCCCCAGAAAACATATTTTTTAGTGTTTTCTGAATCGGCCCCAGCCGGTTTTGCTTTAATAATTGTTTGACTTAGGTTAAAGAAAAGGATATATTCAATACCAGGGCCCCTTTTTTATTTCTGCTCCTCCTTTGCTTTGGTTTTAGGGGGTTTTGGTTGGTGTGTTTGGTGTTGGTTTTTGGGTGGGGGTGTGGGTGGAGTGGAAGAGAGAAAGAAGAGAAGGAGGGAGGGGAGGTGGCTTTCGCCGGGGGGCTGCTTCCCTTTGGGGAAAAACGGGGTTTTATGCTTGAAAAGAAAAACAAATTTGGGGTAAAACCAACGCGAAAAAAAGGGGAAAAGAAAATTAGTAATAAAACCACACACCCACCCCCCCCCCCCCACCACCCCCCCCCCCCCCCCCCCCCCACACCCCCGGGCATCCCAACATGCCCCTACAATCTTTCTTTAGGTGGGGATTTGAACGATTGGACACAAATTTTTACGCAGAGTCCATAAAACCCTGTTCAGGTTCCCCCTGACATGATCTTCAGGTTTTTGAGAGAGAAACCCTTTTTTCAATTGATTTAAATTTTAGGAAAAAAGATTTAAAAAACAAAGTTTGGTGCGTTTCTAGAAGAGTCATTTAAGGGAGTAAAAGTTTTTTTTTTTTTTTTTTTTTATACGTGAGTTGATTTTAACGTGGTGACGCCCTGTGTGGCCCTTTTGCGGTGGGCGGGCATAAGCAACATTCCCTTTCCCCTTCCCTTTAACACAACACACAAACCCACCACCACACACAAACACCACCACACACACACACACACACACACTAAATAAAACATTTCAAACAAATTTTTTCAAAAAAACAACACAAACTTTTCACTTTCAACAACAAAAAAAAAAAAAAAAACCCAAAAAACATAAAAAAAAAAAAACAAACAAAGGGCAAAAACAAACAACAATCATACTCCAAAAAACCAAAACCAAAAAACACACAACTTTAAAACCAAAAACCCAACACCGAAAACACCAAAGCAAACCCCAACTAAACTTGGTTATTGGGCCAGTTCACATAAATTTTAAAATGAAAAAATGGTCCCTTTTAAAAAAAAAAGACATACCCAAACCTTCTAAATGGTTCGTGCTGAACTGTCATGATATGCAGACACTTCAACAATGACCACGGTGACACCGACACGAGAGCATGAAAAATACAGACATTTTTAACACTACCCCGGCTGACACCGACACTGGAGACATGCATACAGACATTTCTAAACCGCCCGGCTGCACCGACAATGAAGCATGACATAAAAGAATTTCTAACACCGCCCCCCGGCTGACACCCACACTGGGACAATGACATCAGACATTTTAACACTGACCCCGGCTGCACCGACACCGAGGACTGCATACAGACATTCTAAAAACTGACCCCGGGTGCACCCACCTGAGAGACGAATACAGCATTCAACCTGACCCCAGGACCCCGACAGACAAAAATCGACATTTTATCATGCCACATGACACTGACAGGACATTTTAACATACAGAACTTTTAACCACCACAGGGACGGACACGCAGCTGACCAGAACTTCAACAAACCCCCGGGATGACGGGAAAGTGGGACACTTCTAACCTGACCACAGCGAGTTTTAAGAAAAAAGGACCTTTCGAAATTTTCAAAAACCACAAAAGGACCATGAGAAATGAATAAGCCTTCAAACCCGACCACGTGACAAATGACAGAAAATGAAAAATTAAAATTCTGACACTGACCATGACAAAAAGACATTCTAACACTGACCACAAATACTGACACTGACAACATACAGACACTTTAACACGACCACAGTGCTACATGAATGAATAAACCCCCACTTAAAAAAAAAAAAAAAAAAAAAAAAAAACAAAGAAAAACCTTTTAAACTTTCTTAAATGAATTATTTTAAATCTCCCCACTCCCCCAGCACAAAAAAAAAAAAACTTTCACCTTCTTATAATTCTTCTTCCCCCCACCCCCCACCCCAACCCCCCCCCTCCCTCCCCATGAGCTCTATCCCATACCCCGAGGGGGTTTTTTCCCGGGGGGCGGGTCGCAGCTGAGCTGAGGGCCATGACACGCCCCCCCTACGACGGGTCAAGCGCCGCGGGAGCTGCTAACCGGGGGGAAAGGGCCACCCTGGGGTCTACCGGCCTACCCCGGGGGCCGTCACCTGCAGGGACTTCCCCCTCAAAACGCCCCGGGGGCCAAGGTCAGGGGGGTTTTGGGGGGGGGGGGGGGTGGGGGGTGGGGGGGGTTTGGGGGGGGGGGGGGGTGGGGGGGCCCCGGGGGGCTTTGTTGTTGTGTGTGTGTTTTGTTTGTTTTGGGGGTTCTTTTGGGGGGTGGGGGGGGGGGGTGTGGGGTTGGGGGTTTTTTGGGTTTGTGTGGTTGTGTTTTGTGTTGTGTTGTGTGTGGTGTTTTGTGTTTTTTTTGGGGTTTTGGGGGGGGTGTTGAATTTTTTTGGGGTTGGTTTTTTTTTTTGTTGTTTGTGTTTTTTGGGGGGGTTTTTTTTGTCGGGGGGTTTTGTGTGTTGTGGTTGTGTGGGGGGCGCCGGGGGGGTGTTTATGTCCCCCGGCCGCGTTCGGGGTTTTGTTGGTGTTTTGTGGGGTTTGGGGGTGTTGTGTGTTTGTGAGCCAACGTATTTTGGGGCTTATTATTTGTCTATTTTATGGGGTTCCCATTTTTTTGTATATTTTTGTGACTTTTTTGGGGTTTTTTTTCATTTCTCTATTGGTGTTAATTTTTATCATTTGTTTTACCGTATTTTCTGCATTGCCTCATTATTTAGTCTGTTTTTTATGTTACATTGTGTTTTTGTCTGTTATTTTTGTGGGGGTCACGATTTCTCTCTCTCCTCCTCTCTCTCTCTCTCTCCCTCTCTCTCCTCTCTCTCTCTCTCTCTCCTGGTCCTTTGCATGCTGTTGTAATAAACAGTGTTGCTTTGTGGTGTCGAGCTGTACTGACCGCTGGTTTGGGTCTGCCGATTGACGTGATTGACTGAATGGAAGACTGAATGGGTGAATGAATGAGGCCTGAAAGAATGATTGGTTGAATGAGCGAGTGCATAAGTGAGTAAGGGAACGATTGTCGAGTGATTAAATGAGTAAGGTACTGATTGATGAATGAATGAGTCTTTTCGGCGATCAGGTGAGTCGCGCGCGAGAGAGAGAGAGAGAGAGCAGAGAGCGAGACACAGGGTGATGTTCTGTCCACTGATCAGAAGAATAGCTCACTTCCAGTACCATCAGAACGGGGTGTCCATGTGTGTGTTGTGTGTGTGTGTGTGTGTTGTGTGGTGTGTTGGTGTGTGGTGTGCGTGCGTGCGTGCGTGGCGTGCGGTGTGTGTGGTGTGTGTGTGTGTGTGTGTGGTGTGTGTGTGTGTGTTTGTTGTGTGTGTGTATGGTGTTCGCAGTGACGTTGATGGACGGACTTCGGTCCTGGTCCCTGCAGAGACGTGGGCAACCTTCGACCTGCCTGATGACCACACAGAAATCCCACTCATCCCTGGTCAGTGTTTACACACACACACACACGCGCTCGCGCGCGCAACGCACACACCACACATACATGAACGCATACACACACGCGCCGCGCGCGCACGCGAGTATGCACGCATACGCACGCTCGGCGCGCCACACACACACACATACACACACACACACACACAACACACACACGCACACACACACACACACACACTTTACTCTCTCTCTCTCTTGCTCGTCTCCCTCTGGGTCCTCTTTCCGGATGTGCTCCCCTCTCTCTCTCTCCTCTTCTTCCCCTCTCTCTTCTTGTCTGTCTGACTGACTTCTGTCTGTCTCCGTCTTCAATCTACCACCCCCTTCCTTTCCTTTGTCTTCCCTCCCTCTCTGTCCCCCTGTGTCCTGTCTCTGCCCTGCCTCTGTTTTTGTCTCTCTGTCTCACTGTCTTCTTCTTGTCTGGGCCCTCTGCTGTCTCTTTCTGTGTTCTCTGTCACCGTTTCTTTTTTCTTTCCTTGTCTGTCTTGTCTCTGTTCTCTCTGTCTTTGTATGTCTCCTTTTTCTATCTGTCTGTCTCTGTGTCTGTCCGTCCGTCGTCTTCTGCTGTCTGTCTGTCTGTCTGTCTCTCTCTTATGTTTGAGAATGCGAATATATGTCTCTGTCTGTCTCTCTGTCTCTGTTCTGTCTCTGTCCTGTCCCGTCCCTTCTCTGTGACTCTCTATCTCTGTCTCTGTCCTCTTTCTCTCTCCCCCCTCCCCTCTCTCTCTCTCTCTTCTTCTCCCTCCCCTCGCTCTCTCTCTCTCACGCTCCTCCTCGCTCGCTCGGTCCTCCCCTCCCCTGTCTCAGTATGTGTGCAATTTTTAACCACGGCGACGTGAGCGCTTCCGCGCCTGTGTGCGTGGGCGCATGTGTGTGTGGTGTGTTTTGTGTGTGTGTGTGTGTGTGTGTGTGTGGGGTGAGTGTGTGTGTGTGTGTGGGGTGTGTGCGGCGCAACCGCCCCGGTGCGCATTGTGTATGTGTGTTGGTGTGTGGTGTGTTTTTGTGTGTGTTGTGTGTGTGTGTTGGTGGGCGGTCCTGCGACGTCCTGCGTGTGCTCGGAGTGGGGTGAGTGAGTGTGTGTGTGGTGTGTGTGGGGTGTGTGTGTGTGTGTGGGTGTGTGTGGTGTGTTTGCGTGTGCATTATGTGGGTGCGTGCGGGGCGTGCATGCGTGCGTGTGTGGTATTATGTGTGTCATTTTGCATGCGTGCGTGCGTGCGCATGTGTGTGTATGTGTGTGGGTTTGGGCGCGCGCGCGCGCGCGCGCGCGCGCCCCACGCCCCCGCGATTTGAGTGTCCCGTGTTGTCCTGCGGAAGTGCATACGTATGCTTGTGATCCGCCCGCGCGTTTTTAGTGTGTGTGTGTGGTGCGTGTGCTGTGGGGGTTTGTGTGTGTGTGTGTGTGTTGTTGTGTGTGTGTGTGTGTGCCCCGAGTGTTTGAGTGGGGCGTGTCGTCCTGCGGGGTGCATACGTATGCTTGTGAGTGCGCCCGCCCCCGGTTGTGTGTGTGGTGTGTGTGTTGTTGTGTGGTGTGTGTGTGGGTGTGGTGGTTGTGTGTGTGTGTCGCGGGCTTTGTGTGTGCGGGGTTGTTTTGTTGGTGTGTGTGGGGTGTAAGTGTGTGTGTGTGTGTGTGCGTGGTTGTGTGTGTGTGTGGGTGTGTGTGGTTTTTGTGTGTGGGTGGGGGTGGTGTGTGTGGTGTGTTTTGTGTGTTTGTGTGTGTGTTTTGTTGTGGTGTGTGGTGTGTTTTGTGGTGTGTGTTGTGTGTGCGAGCGGGCGCCCGCACCCCCCGCGCGTTTGAGTGTGCGTGCGTCCTGCGGGTGTGCATACTATCCGTGGATGTCCCCCGCCCCGCGTTTTGTGTGGTGGGGGGGGGGGGGGGGCGCGCGCGCGCGTGCGTAGGGGTTTCCGGGTGTGGCACGCTTATGCGTGCGTGCGTGTGTGTGGGTGTTGGTGGTGTGGTGTGTGTGTGGGTGTGGGTGTGTGTGTGTGGCGGTGGTGGGGGGGGGTGTGTGTGGGGTGTGTGTGTTTTGTGTTTTCGCGCGTGGCATGCTTGTGTGGGGTGGTGGGGTGGGGTGTGGGGTGTGGTGTGTGGTTTTGTTTTGGTGTGGTGTGGTGTGTGTGTTTGGTTGAAGAGCGGTTCGCAACGCGTTTTTTGTTTTCTTTAAATTTACTGCTTTTTTAACCGGACTGTTATCAGTGTTGTTTTCTTCAATGATGAATGATATTTTAAACTCTGATTTCCTTCAGTGTTGACAACATTAATAACTTTGAAAACACACAGAACCAGTTTTCTGAGGTCCGGGAGACTCCCTAAACCCCTGATTAGAGTAGAACAAAAATTAAATGATGATGACGATGATGATGATGATGATTGATGTGAGATGATGATGATGATGATGAGATGATGGACGTTTATGTACGATGTTGAGATGATGAAGTGATGTTGATGAGATGATGAGATGAGCAATGATGATGAGTCGATAAACGATACGAGACGAGATGATGGCGATGATGAATGTTGATGATGTGTGAATGATGATGATGATGTTTGATGACCGAGGGATGATGATGATGTCGAATGATGATATGACGACGACGTCGAAAAATGAATATGATGTCGAATGTCGATGTCGATGACGAGTGAGATGAGGATGAGAAGACAAAGACGATGCGTGAGCTGCCCGAAGATGATGATGAGGGATGGGGGAAGTCAAAACCGACTTTTTGAGGAAAGAATGGATAGATGAATATGATGGATGAGCGTTGACGAGACAGATGATGACGATGACAGACGGATATGAAATGATGAAAAATGGTGACGACGGCTTTTGCCACGAGCGGAGGAAGCAATTTCCCTAAAAGGACAAAACCCTCGCTGCTCGGGGTTCGGGGGACAGCCTGATGCCTTCCGGGCGACCACCACAAGAAACCCTCTTCTCACTAAGAAAGGGGGTGTGTTTGGTGTGGTGGGGGTTTTGGTGTGTGGGTTTGTGTGGGGTTGTGGTGTGGTGGGCCCTAGCCACCACCACCACCACCATCCCAACAACCGCCACCATCCCACCCACCGCCACCAGCGCCGGCACAATGGTCCTCCTTGACCACTGCCCCTAACTCTGGCAACACCGGGTAGGGTTGGTGGAAGGTTTATGAACTATTGGGTTCGCCGTGGTGTGTGGAGTGTGTGTTGTGTGTGTGTGTGTGTGTGTGTGTTTGTGTGTGCCGTCCCGCATGTGTGTGTGTCTGTGTGTGGTGTGTGTGTGTGTGTGTTGGAGTGTCCTCCGCGCGCGCGCGCGCGCGCGTCGCGCGCGCGCGAGCGCGTGTGTGGTGTGTGTGTGTGTGTTGTGTGTGTGTGTGTGTGTGTGGGCGTGTGTGTGTGTGTTATGTTTGAAGTGTGTGGTGTGTGTGTGTGGTGTGGTGTGTGTGTGTGTGTGTGTTGTGTGTGTAAGTCCCATGGAGAGTTTGTATGGATGAGGTATGCCGAACATATATCTATATAGGAGGTTAGGGGGGGGGCGGAGGCAGAAGCACTGGTGACAGTGGGTGACTACACCACGGAGGTAGGGAGGGGTGGGGGGAAAAGGATGCATCCTCTTATCTCAGAAAAAAAGAAACAACAACACTCTCATCTCTTCCGCTCGAGCTCGTCACACACACACATTGAGCGGGGCCGGAGGGGCGAGGGAGCGAGAGATCTGAGGCGAATATCTGAAAACAAAAGATGGGAGACACCACACCACCTGCATGGTGTTAATAAACCCTTAAATTTTCCTTAACAACCCTTATAACCCCTGGGTAAGAGCTAAGTAGTAACTGTACAACGAAAACAATACCATGGTCCGCCCTAAAACAATAACTTTCCTGTGGGATACATGTTTTTTTAGGGCGAAGTTCTTTTTTCTTCTAAAGCGGGGCCAAAGGAAACAAGAACGTGGGAAAACCCCCGGGGCGGAGGGGGCCCGTGGGGGAAATTGCACACGAACAAACCCCCCTACCACCGTGGTGTCCGGAAACACATTAATAGGGAAAAGGGAAAGGACAGAAGGAAAGAGGGGACACTCTGGAAAAACGTCGCCCCGACTTTCTGAACAGAGTCTGTGGGTTTTTTGGGCCAGAAAGAGAGACCAGACCAAGCATCGGTTAAGTGGGAAAGGATAGAAAGGAAGAGAAATTATCTTTCCTAACAGCTTGGGGCAAAAAGGAAAATACCTCCAAAAATGTAATTTTCGTTTTTTTCCCACAGAACACTTGCATACCCAGTGGGAAACCATTACCAAGTCCCCCAATTGTGTTGTGTTTGTCCTTTGGATTTTTTAAGGAAAACCCTTCAGAAGACCCTATCAGATTGGCGCATCAAGCAATTTGTTCCCCCTCCGGACCCGTAAAATTGCCCCCCAAACCAACCCAACAAAAAAAAGTAATAAATGAAGTCCCCCCCCCCCCTTAAACGTTCCAGAAACACAACTTCATCAAATTTGCCCAGCGAAGTAAAAATCATTTTCCAAGAGGCCGTGTCCCCCCCCACATCGAATTTTTAAAATAAGGCTGAAATATTAAACTGAAAAACTAGAAACAATAAAATATTTCCCCCAGTATAAGATAAATCCAAAACCGAAAATCACATAGTTTTGGAATCGTGGTTCCGTCCCACTAATTGGCCCACCATCCCTTAAACAGTCCAATCAACCATTGCCGAACTAACCACGGAAAAAATAAAAAAATGTCCTTTATCCCGAATTTATCCCCAAACCCACCCTGGGAACCACCACAAACATCCCCCAAATCCCGCCGCATTTTTAACACATAATCCAACTCAGTATATTTTGGAGAACCCAGTTTTTCCCGTTTTTTTTCCCCTTACCCCAATTTCGAAACAGGTATCCCCCGTAAGAACTTACGAGGCAAATCCTAAACAATTGAACCCATGTGAAGAGCTTATTTAAACCAAATGCACCCGCTACACATCTTAACCGATATGAACGAACAGTAACAAGGTGTGATAAAATCCCTCCCTTTGTTAACTCTCATTCACCAAATCAACTATGAGATACGCCCCTGTTCCGGGAGACCGAGAAAATTCATCAAAAAAGCGGGAATCAAAATGCCAACCCCGCCCTCAAACGAATAGACAACGTGGCAATTTAATCAACACCCCAAAAAATTATTGTCCAAAGCCCCATTGCTAATCAAAAATACCCTGTGAGATCTATGAATCGAAATAATCTTTTTTTAAAAATAACCAAGCGGAATCAGTTCTGGGGGTGGCCCTGTCGGTTTTTTTAAAAGTCCCTCCACCTTCTGTCTGTTCCACCTTTACCTGTCTTGTCTGTCACCCCACTGTCCTGTCCCCCCCTGACTTTCCCCGATCCGTCCGTTTCCCCCCACCGTCCCGTCCGTTCCGATATGTCCCTGTCCTGTCTGGTCCTGGTCTGTTCTCACACTCCCTCCTTCTCTCCATCTGTATGTTTGTTGGGTTTTGAGTTTGCCGTGGGGGTGTGGGTGTCCCCATCCGTCCCTTGTTTTTTAATTGTCCCTGTCCCCCCCTTATGTTTTTTTTTTTCTGTCCCCCTCTCGTTACATTTGTATTTTTTTAGAGGATTCTTTCTGTTAAACACATGTACACGCTCAACTATTTTAATTAGTTTTTTTGTTTTTAAAATTCATTTTTTTGTTATCCAAAATCCATATGGTACCTTCCATCAATCAAGGGTTTATGCTTTTTTAATTTTTGCCCGTCCCCCCCTGTAAAACTGCGATCCTTTAGAGTAAACTATTAGGAAAAATCTTTAGAATGAGGTTTTTGTGTGGTGTTGGTGTGTTGTGGGGTGTGGTGGTGTTTGGGTGGTGAGTGGTGGGTTGGTGTGGTGTGGTTGTGTTGTTGTTGTGGTGTGTTTGGTGGGGTGGTTGTGCTGGTTCGTGCGTGCGTTTTTTTATTCTTTTTTTTATGTGCCCCCTTATACTTTATTTATTATCCCCCTCAAGAATTTGAGTGTTCAGGCATTAGACCCCCAGCAGGTGGAACAGTTGGTTTTGTGTTTTATACGAGCTTCAAAAGGCTTTAGCTAACTTGATCATGTATTTATAACACCGATAGGAAAAAAGCGCCCTCAAATACAAATCCATGTAATGCGGGAACTTGGCCCCGTGGCTTGCGTGCCTACATCCTCCGGTGCGTGCGTCGTGCGTGCGTTGCGTGCGTGCGTAGCCGTTGGCCGTTGGCGTGGGTTGTTTTTGTGGTGTGTGTGGTTGTGGGGTGTTTTGTGTGTGGGGTGTGTGTGGGTGTGTGTGTGGTGTGGTGTGTTGTGCGGTACCCGGTGGCGCGCCCGTTGTGGTTTGTAATGTTGTGGGTCCTCGGTGCGTGCCGTGGAATGCTATTTTTGTGTGTGGGTTGGTGGTGGGCGTGGTATTGGGCCGTTGGTGGCGGCCGCGCGGTTGTGTGTGATTTTAGGTTTGTGGGGGGGTTTTTGGGGGGTTTTTTGTGGTGTGTGTTTTTGGGGTTGGGGGTTTTTTTGTGGGGGGTTTGTGTTTTTGGGGTTTGGCGCAGCCCCCTTAAAAGGGCCCGGGGAAACCTTTGAGGGCCAGCCCCCTTGACACCCGGGACTTTTTTGGGGGGGAAAAACCCCCCCCCTTGGCGGGGGTGGTGCTTTTCTTTTTTTTTTTCCCCCTTCGTTTTTTTTTTTTTTTTTTTTCTCTCCCCTTTTTTTTTCCCCTTTTTTTTCCCCTCCTTTTTTTTCAGGGTTTTTTTCCCCGTGCAGCCCCCTTGGGTCCTTTTCCCCCTTTGGGCCCCCCTTTTTTTGCCCGGGCCTTTTTTTCTTTTCAGCCTCCCGGAACAACAAATGAAAATTAACCAACTAAAAAAAAGCCACCAGAAAAACCAAAAACCCCAAAAACCAAAAAACCCCCCCCCAACCCCCCGGGAACATAAAAATTTTCCCCCCCGTACCACATCTCCCCTTAAAACCAACCCCCCAACCAACCAAACCCAAAAACCATTTTCAGACAAAATTTTCCAATTTTTCACCCCCCCCCCAAGCCTTTTTCCCATCCTTTCCACCCCACCCAATTTTACCCCCCCCCCTTTTTTAAACCAAAAAAAAAACCCAAAAAATCAAGGGAAAAAACCCCAATCAACCATGCAACCCCCCCCGGTGGCCCCGACAGCCCAAACCCCTTTAAACCCAAAACCCACAAAAAAAAAACACAAAACCCAACCCCCAAACAAAAACCCAACCACACCCACACCCCCCAAACCCCCACCAAAAAAACCACACCCCCCCCAAAACAAAAAAAAAATAAAAAAAAAAAAACCCCCCCCCAAACCCCCAAAAACCAAAAAACCAAATTTCCAACCCAAACCCAAACCCAAAAACCAAACCCCAAAATAAAAAAAAAAAACACACCCCAAAATTTTTTTTCCCCAAAAAAAAATTTCCCAGGAAACACGTGGAAAATTTCCCCCAAAAAAACCCCAAAAAAAACCAAAAGGGGAAAAAAAATTTAAACCTGGAAAAAACCCCCAAAAATTTGGGAAAAGTTACAAAAAGGGGAAAAACACCCCACACACCCCCACAAAAAAACACACCCCCCCACACAACCAAAACCAAAACACACACACACACAAAAATTTTTTTCCCCCAAAAATTTTTACATATAAAAACCCCAAAGGGGGGGGAAGCGGGGGGGGGGGGAAAAGTGGGGGGGTTTTGGGGGGGGATTTCCCCCTTTTTCTGGGGAATGAAAAAAAATAACCCCCCTTTGGAAAAACCCCCAAAACCCTGAAAAAAAAGAGGGAGTTTAGTTTTTTTTTTTTTATTTTTTTTTTTTTTAACCCCCCAGGGTTTTTTTTAAAAAATTTAAAAAAGGGGGAAAACCTTTTTTTTTAAACCCCCCGGGTGGGGGTTTAAAAAACCCATTTCGGGGATTTAAAAAATTTTTCGTTACACGGCAACGCACAGAACCACACAATTTTAAAAACTTCCCTATAAAAAAAAACCCCCCGGGGGGGGGGACACGCATGCGGGCCGAGAAATTTTTTGGGGGGGTTTTTCCATTTTTTTTGTTGTTAAAAAACCCCAACATGCGTTTTAAAGACCCCCCCAAAAAACTTAGCATTTAAACTAAAGAACAAGAAATTTTTTAAAGTTGCGGAGCCAGCGTTAGGGGGGGGAAATCCCCCTAGGTAAGGAAAGGGGTAATTTTTTCCCTTATAGCCCCCCCCCAAAAACCAAAAAAAAAGGGGGGCCTTTTCCCCTTTTTTCCCAAACCCCTTTTTTTTTTGAATAAAACTCCCCCAACCCCCCCCCCTTCAAAAAAACCCAAAACCCCCTTTTAAAAAAAATACATTTTTTTCCCAAAAAAAACCCCCCCAAAAAAATTTTTTTTTTAAAAAAATTTTCCCTTTTCCCCAAAAAATTTTTGTAAAATTCAGAGGGAATGAAGAATGTTTTTTTTTTCCCCTAAAAAAACCATTTTTAAAAAATCTAAAGATAAAATGAAAAGTTTTAACCCCCCCCTTTCCAAAAAAAACCCCCCGAAAAAAAATTTTTCAGATCAAAAATAAAAAAATTTTTTAATCTCCTCAAAAAACCCCCCTTTTTAAAAAACCCCCAAAGATCAGTGAAGAAAATTTTTAAAATCTCCCTCAGAAAACCCCCCTGTAAAATCTCAGATAATTTTTTAAAAAAAATTTTAATTTCCCCCCCAAAAAACCCAAACTGAAAAAAAACCCCCCTTTTTAAAATTTTAAAAAAATTTTTTAAAATTCTCCCTAAAAAAAAACCACTGTAAAAAATCTCAAAATAAAAATTAAAAAAATTTTTTAAATCTCCCATCAGAAACCCCCGGGAAAAAAAACCCAGATGAAAAAAAAAAAAAGGGTTTAATCTCCCTAAAAAAACCCCCACTGTAAAAAATTCAGTTGGGATAAAAAAATTTTTTTTAATCTCCCTTTCAAAAAACCCCAAAAAAAAAAACCCCCTAAGATGAAGGAAGAAGGGTTTAATCTCCCTCAAAAAAAACCACAAAAAAAATTTTCCCCCCGGGAATGGGGGGGGAAAAAAAAGATTTTAAATCTCCCCCAAAAAACCCATTTTTAAAAAATCTCAAAAATAGATAAAAAAAATTTTTTTCCCCTAAAAAAACCATTTTTTAAAAAACCCTCAGTTTAATTTTGGAAAAAAATTTTAAATTTTCCCCCCCCAACCCAAAAAAAAAAAAAAAATCACATCAGGGGAAAAAACATAAATAAAAAAAGGGGTTTTTTAAGGGGGGATTTCCCCCCTTTTAAAAATTTTTTTTTAAAGCCCCCTCACAATCAGCAAGCCCCCCCCAAAACTCCTAAAAGAAATTTTTTTTCATTGTGAGTGGAAAACTTAAAACAGGGAAACCCCCCAGGGAAAAACCTTTTTCGCTTTTTTAAAAAAAGGTACAAATGAAAAAAAAAAAACGGAATGGCCAGTTTTCCCACCCGGGAAAAAATTTTAAAACCTTTTTTTCTTCTTTCCCCGACCCCAAAAAAAAGGGGGGGAAAAAAACTCTTTCTTTTTTGGGAAAAACGGATCTGGAAAAATTTTTTTAAAACCCCCCCCGGGGGGGTTTTTTCCCATTTTCCCCCCCCTCCCCAGAAAAAACGGGTGAAAAAAATCAAAAATTTTTGGTTTTTTTAAAAAAGCGGGGTTGGGGGTTTAGAATTTATTTTTTAAAAGGGGGGTTTTTTTCCCCTTTTTTTTTAAAAATTCCCCCGGGAAAAAAAACGATCCCCAAAACCCCTTTTTTCCCCCCCCCTCCCCCCCCAAAAAGGGGGAAATTTGGAAAACCCCAAGCAACAAAAATTTTTTGCAAATTTTTTCCCCCCCTTTTTTTTTAAAACGGGGAAAAAAAAGGGGAAAAAAAAAAAGGTTTTAGAATTCCCCCAAAAAAATTTACCCCCCCCCGGGGAGAGAAACCCAAATTTTTTCAGTAAAAAAGGGGACCCCCCCCCCGGGAAGGGGTTTTAAGAAAGAAAAAAAAAACCCGGGAGGGGAAAAAACGGAAAAAAAGGGGCCCAAAAGGGAAGGGGAAAAATCGACATGGAGGAACCGGGGAAAAGGGGCCCAAAAAAATTTTGAGTTTTTTTAAAACATCCTGTTTCCAGGGGGAAGGGGGGGAAAAAAAGGGAAAGGGGGGGGAAATGAAAAGGGAATGAAAAGTGGCGGCTTTCGTTTTTCCCTACCACCTTCCCCTTGCCCCATGGGCCCCTTTTTTCCCCCCCCCTTTTGGTCGGGGTTTTTTTCAGGAAAAAATGGGGCCCCTAAATTTTTTCCTTTCCTACAACATCCGGGCCCCCCCAACCCCGGGGTCAAAAACATACAGAAAAACATCCCAAGCTTTTTTCCCCCCAAAAAAATTTTTTAAACCAACACCCGGGGGGCCCCCTTTTTCCATAAAAAGGGGCCCCCAAAAAACGGGAAACTGGGGTTTTTTGGTCCCCCCCTTTCCCCCAGTTTAAAAGCCCAAAGAAAAAACTGAAGCTGGGGGGTAAAAGCCGGCCCGGGGCCAAAAAAAAAATCAAAAACAAATAAAAGGGCTTTTTTGGGGAATTTCAAAGGGGGAAAACTCCGAAGTTTGCCCCCCCCGTTTGTAACCACTCGAAAGGGGTAAGTTTTGGTATTTTAACTTTTTTTGATAAAAAAAAAATTTAAAAAATAAAAAAAATTTAAATTTAAATTTAAATTTTTTTTAATCATTTTTATTATCATTAATTATTAAAAATTATTTTTGTTTTTTTTTTTCCCCACCAACATCCCATTATTTTTTTCCCTTTTATTTTTGTTTTAAAATTTTCATCATCTCACCCAAAAACCCATCTTTTTAAATTTTTTAATTTATTTTTTTTTTTTTTTTTGGGTTTTGGTTTTTTTTTAAAAAAAAAAAAAAAGGGAAAATTTTTTTGGAGCTTCCACCGTGTTTCTGGAAAATTTTTTAAAAAAAGGGGAAAGGGGGCGCCCTTTTTCCCCTTCCCAAAAACTTTCAAATTTTTTCCCCCTTTTAAAAAAAAATTTAAAAATTTCCCCCTTCTAAACAAGCGGGGTTTAAAGGAGGGGGGAAAATTTTTTTTCCCCCCTTTTTAAATTTCGACCTTCCGCGGGGTTAATTTTTTGGGAAAAAATTTTAACCCCCCCTTTTTTTGGTTTCCCGCTTTTAAAAAAAATTTTTTTGGGGGGGAACCTTTTAAAAAAGGGGTACCAAAAAGAAAAAGGAAGAAGAAGAAGAAGCAGAAAAAAGGGGGGGGAAGGGGGGGAAAGGGAAAAGGAAGAAAGAAAGAAAAAAAAAAAAAAGGGAAAGGAGGGGGGAAAGGAGGGGAAGAAAGAAAAGAAGAAAAAAAGAAAAAAAGGGGAAAAAAAGGGGGGGAAGGGGGGGGGGGGAGGGAAGAAAAAAAAGGAAAAAGGGGAAAAGGGGGGAGGGGGGGGGGGGGGAAAAAAAAAAAAAAAAAGGGAAAAAGGGGGAAAAGGGAAAAAACCCCCCCCCCGGGGTCCCCCAAACGAAAACCCCCCTTTTTTTTTTTAATTCACATTTTTTTTTTTTTTTCCCCCCCCCCCTTTTCTCGCCAAAACGGAAAAAAAACTTCCCAAAAAAACCCCAGCGGGGGGGCCCAAGGGGCCCCGCGGCAGCCCCCCAAAAACCGCCGCGGGCCCCGGGCAAAGGCCAAGGCCCCAACCCCAAAAAACCCCCTGGGGGGACGCAAGCCGGTGCCCTTCCCCCCGGGGGGCCCCCCAAACCCCCCTGTGGGGCCGACAAAAACCCCAAAACCACCCCGGAAAGTCGCAGAAAAACCAGCAGCAGAAACCCCAAGGAAACCGGGGGGCCCCCCGGGGGCCCCCCAACGCCCGGCCATCCCCCCTGCACGTTTTTTGGGGGGGATTTTTCATTTCTGTGTTGCGGCCTTTTTTTTTCTCGGCCCCCCCCCCCCTCAAACGGGGGGGTGGGGGGGTTGGCGGAGGGTCGCCCCCGGCCCCTTCCGGGGTTCCCCCAAAAAGGGCTGGGGTTTTTTCATCCGGGGGAAAAAAAGGTTAGGGGAAATTTTAAAAGACCGAAAAAAAAAAAAAAGGGGGAGAGAGAAAAATTTCCGGGGAAAACAAAATTTTCCCTTTCCCCCCTTTTTTCATTCTTCCCCCCAAAAGAAAGAGAGAAGAGAGGGGGGGAAAGGGAAGAGAATTTTTTTAAATTTTAAAATGTTTTTTAAAATTTTTTGGGGGGGGGAAAGAGGAAGGAGGGGAGGGAAAAGGAGGTTTTTTGGGGGAGGGAAAAAAATTTAAAAAACCCCCCAAAACCCAAAAATCCAACCCGAAATTTTGCATCCCCCCCAAGGGCAAAAAAAAAAAATTTTAAACCCCCCGGGGGGCCCCCCCATTTTCTTTTTGGGGTACAAAATTTAATGCATTTTTTTTTGGGGGGGTTTGGTTCCAGCCCGAAAAAAGGGGGAAAAAAAATTAAAATCAATAAACCCCAAAAAGAAAATCAATCAAGAAAAAAATTAAATAAATTTAAATTTTTTTTAAAAAGGGGGAAAAAAATTTTAATTTTTTTTTTTTTTTGGGTTTTTTTTTTGGGGAAATTGTGGGGTTCCCTTTTTTTTTTTAAAAAATTTTTTAAAAAATTCCTTACTGAAAAGTTATTTTATTTTTTTTATATTTTTTAAAGGGGGTTTTAAAAGGGTTTTAAAATTTTTAGGGGGGTTTTTAATCCCCCGTTTTTTTTTTTTTTTTTTTTTTTTTTTGGGGGGGGGGGGGGTTTTTTTTTTAAAAACCCTTTTTTTTTTTCCCTTTTTTTCCGGGGGGGCCCCTTTTTTGTTTTCGTCTTTCACCCTAATTAAAATTCCAAAAAAAAACCCCCCCCCAAAAAACCCCCCAAAAATAACCCCCTTTCCTCTTTTTAAAAAACCTTAAAACTTTCTTTTCCCTCCGGGGGGGCAACCCTTTTTTTCTTTTCCCCCCCCCCCCCTTTTCCCCCGTTTTTTTTTTTGGGGGTTTTTTTTTTCCCACCCCCCCTGTTTTTCCCCCCCTTGGGCAAAAACCCCGCCTCCCCCCTTCCAACCCCAAAAAACCCTTTTCCAAACCCCCAACAAAACCCCCTTTTTTCCCCCTCCCTCCCTTTTTTTGGGGTTTTTCGCATTTTTCCCCTCCTTTTTTTTTTCCCCGGGGGGGCCCCCCCTTTTTTCCCTTTCCCCCCCCTTTTCCCCCCCCCCCAGGGGGGTTTGGCCCCTTTTTTTTTTTTCCCCCCCTTTTTTCCCCCCAAAAAAGGGGGCCCCAACCGTCCCCCCCCCCCCCCCTTTCCCCCTTCCCCCCAAATTTTTCCCCCAAAAACCTTTCCCCCCCGGTTTTTTCCTCCCCTTTTCCCCTCCTTCTTTTTTTTTTCCCCCCCTTGCATTCAAAAAACCCCCCTTTAAAAAATTGGGGGGGAACTTTTTTGTTTTGCCATCGGTTTTAAAAAAATTTCCCTTAAAAATTGGGGGAAATTTTTTCCCCCCCCCCCAAAAATTTTTTTTTTTTAAAAAACGGGTTTAAAAA
This sequence comes from Conus canariensis, assembly GCA_033310375.1. Lineage (NCBI taxonomy): Eukaryota > Metazoa > Mollusca > Gastropoda > Neogastropoda > Conidae > Conus > Conus canariensis. Next base: position 7,647 of record JAMYXO010001861.1, on the reverse strand, counting down.
ACCCAAGTTTTCTTTCCCCCACCCCCGGGGTTTAAAAACCAAAAAAAATTTTTTTTTTCAAAATTTTTTTTTTTTTTTTAAAAAAAACATTTTGGGGTTTTTCCCTTTTTCCCCCCCGGGGGTGGTGGGGAAAAGGGGGGGGGGGGGGCCGGGGGGCCCAAAACCCCCGGGGGCCGGGGGCGTTTTCCCCCCCCCTTCCCCCCTTCCCCCCGGGCCCCCCCTTCTGGGCCCCATTTTTAGGGGGGAAAACGTAAAATTTTTGCACAAAAAAAAAAAAAAGGGGGGTTTTACAAAAAGCCACTCTGTTTTTTGGGGCCCAATTAAAAAGGGGGGCGGAAAAAAAAAATTCTTCTTTCTTCCCCTTTTTTCCCTTTCTTTTCCCCCCTTTTTTTTTAAAAAAAAAAACCAAAAAGGGTTTTTTTTTTTTAAAAAAAATTTTTTTTTTTTAAAAACCTTGAGTGTGCCCAGCCCTTCCCCCCCCTTTTTTTGGAGAAAAATTTAAAAAGGGGCCCCATTTTTGTTTTTTTTTTTTTTTTTTGGGGTTTTTTTTAAAAAAATTTTCCCCCCTTACTTTTTTTTTTTTTTTTTTTTTAAAATTTTTTTTTTTTTAGGGGGTTTTTTAAAACCCCCCTGATTTTTGGGTTTTTTTTTTTTTGGGGTGGGGGGGGGGCCCCTTTAAAAAAAAAACCCCCTAAATTTGGTTTTGGGGGATTTTTTTTAAAAATTTAAAATTTTTTTCTTTTTTTTTTACCCCCCTTTTTTCCCCCTTTCCCCCCCCCTTTTCCCTTTTTCCCCCCCGGGTCCCTCCCTTTTTCCCTTTCCCCCCCTTTTTTTCCCCCCCTTTTTTTTTCCCAAAGGGTTTTCCCTTTTTTTCCCCCTTCCTCATTCTAAAAATTTTCCCTTTTTCCCCCCTTTTTTTTCCCTTACAGCCGTTTTTTGGGGGGAGTAATTTTTTTTCCGGGTTTTGGTTTAAGGAAAGAAATTTTTGGGGTACCCAACAAAGTCCCTTTGGTTTTTTAAAAAACGTGCCCCTTTTTTTTTTACATAAAAGGGTTTGATTAGAAAAACCCCCAAAACCCAAAAAACAGACCAATTTTTTTTAAAAAAAAAACAAACCCCACTTTTTTTTTTCCCCTTTTTTTTTTAAACCTTAATTTAAATTTTTTGGGGATGAAAAAATTCCCCCAAAAAAAAAAAATTTAAAAAAGCCCCCAGATAAAAAAAAAAGAAAAAAAGGTTTTTAAAAAAATTCCCCCGGGCTTTTTTAAAGGGGGAAAAATTTTTGGTTGTGCAAAAAATTTTTCGAAAAACATAAATTTACGTCCCAACGAAAAAAAAAAATATATTCTGTGAAATTTTAATTTTTAACCCTAAAAAAATTGGGGGGTAAAAAAAGGGTTTTTAAGACAATACCCCAAATGCAATCAAAAAAAAAAGGGGGGTTTTTTTAAATTTTGTAAATCAATTTTTGGGGGAAAAATTTTTAATAAAATTAAAAAAAATTAAAAATTTTTAATTTAAATTTTTTAATAAATTAAAAAAAAAAATGTTGTGATGATGTTTTAAAGGGTTTTTTTAAAAATTTAAAAAAAAAAAAAATAATAATATAAAAAAAAAAAAAATAGAAAATTATGAAAATGATAAAAATTTTAAAAAATTTAAAAACCCAAATTAAAACAAAAAATAAATAAAAAAAATGAAAATAAAAAAATAATAGAAAAAAGGGGGCCCCAAAATAAAAAAATAAATTTCGGGGCCTTCAAAGAAATAAAAAAAAAAAAGAAAAGAAAAAAGGGGGGAAGCATTTTTTTTTCCCCAAAAACATCAGTGTTTTTTCCGATGGGGACCCGGGGGGGGGTTTTTTTCCAGTTTTTTACATTTTATTTTCCCCCCCCCCGGGAAAAAAATTCTGTTTTTAAAAAAATTTACCTCTATTTTCCCCCTTTTAAAATTTTTTTGTTTTTTCTTTTTTTCCTATTTAAATTTTTAATTTGTTTTTTTACTCAGCCCCCCATTCCCCCGGGCTTTTGTAGGGGTCTTAATTCTTTTAAATTATTTTTCCCCCCATCTTTTTTTTTGGGGTTTTTCTTTTTACCTACCTTTATATCTACCCCCCTTTACCCCTTTTTTTCCCTTATCTATCCCTGCCCCCCAAATTTACCCCTTTTTCCCCTTACCTCTCCCCAATTTTCCCCCTTTTCCCTTTAAATCTATTTTCCCCTTTATCAAAAACCCCTATCTATTACTAAAATCTTTTATCTATCCCCCCCCCTATTAACCCTTATCTATTTTCCCCTTTTCAAATTTTCTATTAACCTATTTTTCCCCTTCCTATTTATTTTTCCCCCCCTATTCCTATTTTTTCCCCCCCTTTCTATCTACTGGTCTATCCTTATCTAAACCTAATCTATTCTTATCTGGGGTATCTATCTGTTCTAACCTATCTAATTCTATCTTAAATATAAATCGTTTCTATATATTCTTATTGTGTGTGTGTTGTGTGTTGTGTGTTTGTGTTTGTGTGTTGTGTTTGTTTTGGAGAGAGGAGGAGAGGAGAGGAAGGGGAAGGAGAGAGGAAGTGAGGAGAGGGAGGAAGAATCTTTTTTTTATCTTCCTGGTCCATCTAACATTTTTTGGGATGTATAGGGGGGACCGGTTACCCAGCAGGATAGGAAAAAACAAAATTTTTTTACGGCCCAGCATGGTTTGGGTAAAACGAAAACTTCCAGACTTTCTTGTAAATTTTGTAAAAAATGGGGACCTTCCAGGACAAACATTTGTTTATTTTGATCGGCGGGGGGGTCTTCAATTCTCCCATTTCAATTAAAAGCCCCCCAACAGTTGGATTAACCCCCCCCCACGACCGGCGGGTGTTTTAGGGATAATTTTTTAGAGGGATTACTTTTCGGGGACTACAGGGCAGGTTCCGTGAATGAAATTGACGGTACCAAAAAAACAGGGGGCCAAAACATAGTAAGGGGGGGGGGAACTGGGTTAGTTACAGGAGGGGACAGTGGAATCTATCTTTTCTCAATTCCTCTAAAAACCGTTTGGGGGACGGAATTACCTTAGGGGAGCATCGGATCATTATGCTGTGAAGTGTAAATTTTAGATATCGTTAGGCCGCCTTTCCCCAAAGATTACAAGGAAGTTAGGGAAAATTTCTGCTTTCGATATAGGGGCTTTCAAAACTGATCTGGAGCAGGGCCAAAACCGGGGGCCCCATGGGCCCCCTTTTTTCAGCTGACCTTGCCTTTTGCCCCATCCCTTGAAAAAAAGCAGCCCCCGTGAGCAGGGCGTTTGTACTGATCGTCACTGTGTCAAGGGCACAACACAGTGGGTCCCGAAGTTGTCGGGGCCCCGGGCAGAGAGGGGGGGGTGAGAGGTGATGGGGGGCGCACGGGGACTGACCTTGGAAGGGGGAAAATTATCAAATGCGGGGGAAATCATGTTACTGACATTTTTCACAAGAAAAAAAACTTTTTTCCCTATTCTTCAAAGATTTTTGGCCTGTAATGGGCCCCAAAGCAACTATTTAATTAACAAATAGTTCCTAGCAAAGTAGCTACTCCCCCCTTTTTCCCACCATCTTCCAAAAATCAAGAGTCCTCAGAAATTCTTAGAGTTTTTCAATGGAAAAAAATTGACACTACCGTAAAAAGCTAAATTCTACTGCACCTGTACATCCTTAAAATGACAAAGTTTACTGTGGACCCCTTTTGGGCTTGTTTTAGCCCTTTTAGCAAGACATGTAAAAAAAAAATTTTTTGCGATGCAGCCTAAATATGTGAACTGTCCCTTTCCCAAAAACTTGCTTTTCCGGCATTGATGATGCCCTACCCCCATTTTTATCTGTTATCAATACTTTTTTGGTCCTTGGTCCGTTTAAAAATTTTTCCGGCCCGCAGTGGTACGTCCAGTTTAAAGGGGAAACCTTCATTAGATAAAATTTTTTTAAAAGAAATTATCGGCCCCGTATAAATTTGTCATTTTCTATAAAAAAATTATTGGAGAAGTTTTTGGAAAAAAATTCTAGAAATTCAAAAAGAATCACCTTTGAAAACTCATCAAATCTGCTTAAGACAAGGCCAATAGTTGAAGACGCATCCCCGTTTTAGTCAATGACCTCCTTGGGGGGGCTTGACGAGGGAATGTTTCCCTTATTAGCAATGTTAGACCTTTTCTCTGCGATTTGACACGATCGATCAAAATTTTTGTTCTACGGCTTCAAACTTTTTTGGGTTCAAAGACACAAGCTTCGATGGTTTATCTTTACTTCGGGACGTACTCAGACAGTGGGGTAAGGGAAATACTCGACAGTTCTCCCTTTGGAGGGTGTGCCTGGGTTCTGTTTGGGCCCCGTCCTTTTTGTCCCGGTATGTGTCCTGTGTCTGACTCATCAGTGGCACGCCTTCGCATGAGAGCTTTGCTGATGTTTCAGTTTTTATCAGTGGGCCCCCATTGCTAAAAAATGACCCCCTGTTTTTCTCGGACGCGGGGGCTGCATTGCAGCCCGAAGGACTGGATGACAACCCAACAAAATCCCAAACAAACGGGGGGAAAGAGGAACTCATGTTATGAAAAAAAAACCCTAACCTCCTTCTCTCCCTTAAAACCCTTGCCCTACAGATTTGCGGCCCTGTTTTTCCACCTCTGCCCGCAGTCTAGGGGGTATCTTTACCTCCCACCCCCCCTTTTAAAAAACCAGGTTTAAATATTTGCAAGATTGCCTATTTAGCTAAGAAAAAATCAGCTCTTACGCACCTTTCTTTCAGTGCTAAAAAAAAAATTTCATTTGTCCCATTTTTTTTTCTAAAATTGATTATAAAAACCATTTTGGGGCCGGCCCCCAAAATTTTCCCTGATGAAAAAATTTACGGGGGGAACCAAAAAATCATGCGCCCGAGTGTCTGTAGAGCAAAAAAAAACAGCTCACATTTTCGCCTCTTCCTCCCTCTCTTCATTGGCTATCTGTCTCAAGAAAATTTTCTTGTAAAAAAATCTCAACTTCCTTTTTGCTCTTTTTTAAAAATGACCTTTTCTTATCTTCAGATCTCCTTTAAAAAATCTAACCCCCCCTTCTCGAAAACGCCTGTGTGACGACCCCCTTCTGCGAATGATTTTCGCTTCAGGAAAAATTTACTGGTAAAAAGTCTTTTTTTTTCAAGCTCCAGGGGGGGGGACGTGGAACAGACTGCCAGACTGTCTCGACTCAGATTTTTCTTCTTTCAAGTCTAAACTTTAAAACCCCATCTTTTTTTTCTATAAATCAGTCAATGCTGTGGGGGGGGAGGGGGGGGGGGGGGGGGTTTTTACAACCAAAAATCAAAGCCGTTGGGCCTTTTTAAAAATGTGGTTTGTGTTTTTCTTTTATTGTTTTTTTGTTGTTGTTTTAAGTTATAGGATTAATTTTTTTGTAGTGATTTTTAAAAGAAAAAAGTGAATGTCCATTGTTAGGTTTGGGATTTTTTTATTTATTGTAGTAATAGTATTTGTAGTTGGGTGAAAGGGGTGATTTTTTGTATTGGAAAAGGGGGTAAAGTAGTATGACTTTTGAAAAAGCGCTTAGAGAAATTTTTTTGATTAAGCGTATATAAGAATCATTATTATTTTATTTTATTATTTTCCTGACCGAGTTTGTGAGGAAAAAAAAACTAAAAATCTCTTTGTTCAGGAGATGCTGGACATCATGTTTCGCTAGATTTCCCCAAATTTCCCCAGTGGCTTTTTTCTGTATACCGAAATTGTGATAGTTTCTGTCGAAAAATGTTCAGGAACAGCAGTAAAAACGAAGATATGGCCTGCTTCATTTTTCATCCATCAACACCTGTCAGATTTTTTTTTTGGTGTGTTGTGTGTTTGTGTGTTGTGTTTTGTTTGTGTGTGTTTTGTTGTGTGGGTTTTTGTTGTTTTGTGTTGTAATTTAGTATGGTTAATCTGCAATAAGTTGGTTTTTTCGCAGCAGTCAGTGTGTGTTTTGTGTGTGTGGGGTGTGTGTGGTGGTGTGTGTGTTTTTGTGTGTGGTTTGTGGGGTCTGTGTCTTGGTGCGGTTTCCCGGGCTTTGCGTCTCGGGAAAAATTTGGTTTTTGTGGTGTGTGTGTTTTTTGTGTGTGTTTTTGTGTGGTGTGTTTGTTTGTGTGTCGTGGGGGAAGAAGAGGGGGAGAGGGAGGGAAGGGGAGAGGGAGAGGAGATTCATAATGAAAGGTGAGGGTATTGTATATCCAAGGGGGGGGCCCCCTCTCCAAGGCCCGGTCTGGGACATTGACAATTTTTCAAAAAGTCCAGCAGAGGCTTCCCCCCCGGGTTCGTCCGCCCCCGCATCCGGTTGAGTCACATCTTGACCCTTGGGCCGACGTGAGTCCTTGTGTGCTGATCTTTCCGTTTCCAACTGTTTTTGGTGTTGTGTGTGTGTTTTTTGGTTTTGTGTGGGTTGTGTGGTTTTTAGGGTTTTGTGTTGTGTGGCGTGCGTGCGTGCTTGTGCGTGTTGTGTGTGTTGTGCGTGAATGCGGCACTTGCAATTTTTTTTTTATATTGCCCGAAAAGACGAAATGTTTTTTTGCCCTTTAAACCTGACGACTTGAACCAGGAAGAAAGTAACTTTAGTTTTAAAATAAACATGTTCATGACGAATCCGGGCGTGACTTACTTGATTAGATCCACGTAAAAAAAAAAAAAAAAAGAAAAGAAAAAAAGTTGACTTACATTAGTTTTTTACCTGCTTGGAGGTTCGGTGTTGTCAGAAATACGGAAAAAGGTCATTTTGCTAAAATTTTTATCAAGAATGTTTATACCCCCAAATTTAAAAGAACAACTAGGCGTTTACAACCCAAAAAGTACTATTTAAACTGTGGAGAAAGGAGCAAGTAGCCTACAGCCAGTAATACTGAAACCGATGCCAATAAAAGGTTCTTTTTAGAGAAAAAGTCCTGTACCTGTGCAAGTAACAACGGCTAGTTGAACAAAAACAGAGGAAAAATATGACTTTGAACCGTTTAAAAAGCTTTTTAACGGTTTTTTTAAAGGTTTTTTTTTTTAAAAATTAGCCCAAAAACCATCCCCGGTCACCGGGGTACCTGCCAAATTTTTATGACAATGGTTGAGCCGTTTTTTTTAGTCTATAGAGAACACAACACACACACACACACACCACACACACACACAAACAACCCCAAAACCCCACACACGAATTTGCCATTTATATATTAGATATATTTATAATATATTAAAATTTAAATAAATGAGTATATCAATAAAGAACTAATTTATAGATACACTAAACCCAAAAGTGAAAAAAAAAAAGAAAAAGAAAGGAAGGAAGAAGGAAGGTAGGAAGGAAAAAAAACCAAAACCAAAAGAGATGAACAAATTGGAAAAAACCCAAAGTCTGCGTGGTGGGTACTGAAAAAAATAATTTGTTGATTACTTAATTAGTTAGTAAGTTTGTTTCTCTTCTTTAATTTATAACCTTTTTCCCTAATTTATTCATGGTACACCAGTCCCCCTTTTGTCTTTAAAGTATTCTTATTTCTTTTTTATTTCCTATTTCCCTCTCTTCTTGTTTCTTTGTTTCTTTTTGTACTCTGTTCCTTTTCCCTTTTTCTGTTTTATTTTTTTTTTGTTTATGGGCTATACAAATTTTTTCTCTCT
>JAMYXO010001860.1:20000-26845 GCA_033310375.1 Conus canariensis | reverse complement strand
ACAAAGAGACACAAACAGAGACCCACAAATAGACAGCGTGACACACAGACAGACACAGAAAGAGTAATGCAGAGAGAAACAGAGAGAGAGAGAAAGAGCCAGTCAAACTGTACCGTCAGCAATGTCAGATATCCCGCCCTGCAAAACCCATCGCTGTCCTTCCTCCCCCTCCCTCCCCCCCCACCCCTCCCCCCCCTTCACCCTGTATCCCCACCCACAGAAAGAAGAGAAGAAAGAATAAGAAAAAAAAAAAGCCCATCGCTATCACATTCTTCCTTCAAACACAACACAATTGTGGCTTTGTGATAGTGCCACATGCATGAGAGCCTGATTGTGGTTTTGTGCGTGTGTGGTTTTCTATGTGTGTGTGCGCGCGCTCGTGTGTGTGTGTGTGTGTGTGTGTGCGCGCGCGCGCATGCGCGTGCGTGCGTGCGTGTGTGCGTGTCCGTCTGTCTGTCTGTTTGTCAAGTATCTCTTCTTCTCAACTCCCCTTCAGCTTCTTTTATTCTTTTTACCCAGGATTGATAGAATTCGTGTGTACTGTGTATTTAATGAAAAGATGAGAGCAGTTTTCAAGCTGTACAAAGTATTCCACCCCACCACCACCTCCACTCTCCACACCACCCCTACCCCCACCCCATCCCCTCCCAGTAACTGTCTGCCTGTCAATTCTGCTGGTGGTCTGTCTGTCTGTCTGTCTGTCTATCTGTCTCGTCCTGTCTTCCTCTCTCAGTTTGTTCGCCTGTCTGCTCGTCCGTCTGTCTGTCTCTCTGCCCCAACCCACCCCAATCTCTCTATGTCTCTCTTTCTCCCTGTCTCATCTCTCTTCTTTTCTCTCTCTCTCTCTCTCTCTCTCTCTCTCTCTCTCTCTCTCTCTCTCTTGTGTGTTTGAATGTGTTTTGTTGGGGGGGGGGGGGGGGGGGGGGGAGTGTGTCAAAGTACATAAAAGAAAATTCGGCTATCTGTTTTTCCATGACAGTTCCTCTTTGTTGTTGTTGTTGTTGTTGACAACAAAATCGAATGACTATAAAGAGATTCATGATAATAGTAAATTATCAGAAAAATACTATTCTTATGAAAACGTTGACCATTTAATCGTTTGTGTGGATACTTGTATCAAACCTGTCCAGCACTTCATAAAGAAAATGCGTTGTGCTTCATATTTGTCCGGAATAAGAATTCGAATTAGTTGGAAAACTATTGTTAAAGGTATAGACAGGAGAGGCGTTAGCTAATTCAGATTCTAAAAAGAACCGTAAATAATATCTACGGTGGCTTTTTTTTTTCAAGCTTCTTTTACTCTGTTAAGTTAAAAGGTGTAAGAAAACATACACAGCAATATCAAAATTATTGGGCTAATTTTTGCCTATGAATAGCAAAGTAAATCGATCTTGGAATTATGCATTGAAAGCTTTTGTCCGTTTTTATTTTCTTTTAACGGAGCGGTATATTTCTGAAGGCAGGCAAACATGTTAGCAGAACCGCTGTTTTATAATGACAAGAGAAACCAGAATATATTTTTGGACAGTCGTTGACTAAATAAAGAGATGTACTCTTTACATCACTTTTTTGTTGTTTACTTAAAAAGAGGAATTTCGGTTTATAAAAGAAAAAGACAGAAAGAAAGAAACGGCATGTGAAGACAAGAAAAACATCACTTGATACTACCCTTTTACTTCGATGGAGAACAAGGATGTTATATGTCGCGTTGTCAAGGAATGATTGGATACCACATAATGTAACGAATGGAACGATAAATGAGCGAATAGCCTTAAGTTTAAAATCATCTGTGATAATACACATAAAACAAAGGTAGAGAATACAAGGGTTCGAATTAGTTGGAAAACTATTGAAGAAGGTATAGACAGACAGATAGATAAATAGACAGATGTGTGTTGTGTGTCAAGTCAAGTCAAGTCAAGTCAAAATTTTATTTCCAGATGGAACATTGAATAAGCAGAGAAACTGCTTTTTTTTACATCAAGCCATCATAACAAAACAAAGAAACTTGAATGATAAAATAATGAAAACGAAGAAATACAAAGAGGGAAAATCAGCGGAAAAGGGCGAGGGAGGTGGTGGGGGTGAAATCTGAGGGGGATGGGGAGGGAGAGGAAATAGGAGAGGAGGGGGTAGGATGGAGGCGTGGGGTAGAGGGAGAGGGAGTACAAAAAAAGAATTCAAGCCTATTATAGTTATCATATCAAGGAAGTAACAAGAGAGAGAGAGAGAGAGTTACGTTATGTACAATATCAATACATTGTCTACAAAGCATACACACGCATAAACAGACATGTACATAGGCATAGACATATACACAAGGATACATCATGTAAAATCACTGAAGAGTTATTTCAAGGAATTTGAGAAAAAATTGATTGCTAAATATCCATAAGATGCTTTTTCAGATTTTTCTTAAACTGATTTTTGTTCTTTATGTTTTTCAAAGTGATTGGTAGCTTGTTCCATACATTTCCACCGGAGTACAAAAGACTAGATTTATAAACAGTAAACAAGTTGGGTATTTTTTGCTCCCATAAGAAAACCTAACACAGAGTAACTTGTATTCAAGACCAGCACAGCCTTTTAAAACTTGAATAAAGTCGGACAAATACATAGACGAACAATCTAATAGTGGGGGAAAAAACAAGCGCAGGCCAACAACTGAACTATCTTCATAGTAATGACTTGGCAAAGATTTGGACTTAAGGAGGAGGGGGGGGGGGGGGGGGGGGGGTGGGGGGGGGGGGGGGGGGGGGGGGGGGGGGGGGGGGGGGGGGGGGGGGGGGGGGGGGGCGGAATTTGAAGATGGAGAAACTGGGAACATGAAATTAAGAAAATATGTTACAGATATGAAAACTCTTCATTAGCTGCATAAGGGAACCATCGCAATCCCTTTTGAAGCAGATATATTTGTATTGCCTGCTCCGAGGCCTTTCGTCCGCTGGGTCGGACTCATCAGGGAGACACGGCTGGTTTTTCAGCAACTTTTTTCCTCCCCCCACTTTCGTTTAGTTTCATTTACTACTCTTCGCTGGCTGCTTTAGGGGTGCTATTGGATTCTTTTTTGCACCCTTGGTGGTGAGAACACCACAGTATTATGGACTGTGGTGTGTCTCTATTTGACGCCAGGAGCGCAGACACAACCACCGTGTCTCCCTGATGAGTCCGACCCAGCGGACGAAAGGCCTCGGAGCAGGCAATACAAATATATCTGCCTTCAAAAGGGATTGCGATGGTTCCCTTATGCAGCTAATGAAGAGTTTTTCATATCTGTAACATTATTTTCTTAATTTCATGTTTCCCATTTTTCTCCATCTTCAAATTCCCCCCCCCCCCCCCCCCCCCCCCCCCCCCCCCCCCCCCCCCCCCTCCTCCTTAAGTCCAAATCTTTGCCAAGTCAATACTATGAAGATAGTTCAGTTGTTGGCCTGCGCTTGTTTTTTTTCCCCCACTATTAGATTGTTCGTCTATGTATTTGTCCGACTTTATTCAAGTTTAAAAGGCTGTGCTGGTCTTGAATACAAGTTACTCTGTGTTAGGTTTTCTTATGGGAGCAAAAAATACCCAACTTTTTACTGTTTATCGTTTACTGTTCCCTGCCTCATTTCATTTCCGATTTAGATTTATAAAGATTATTTCTTGGTCTAGGAAAGGATAATAAATGACTATGTCTATAAGTGTTAGTTGTAAATGAATCTCTTATCTTTTTAGGAGCATATCCGTTTATAACATTATGCATGCATACTGCCTTATTGAACAAAAGTCTGTTGTAGAAGGTTTAACATATTAAGTTGTTTATAGTCTTCTTTTGTTAGGGTGCTTGATTTTAGTAATACTAATTTTAATGCTCTTTTATACATTCGATGAATAATTTTCAAGTTGGTTTCACTGCAGTTATCCCATAGGGTTGATGCATAATCAATAATCGATAGAATATGAGCACAGAAAAAGAGCTTTCGAGAATGGGTGTCCAGGAAGTTCTTAATCTTCGCTAATTGAAGTAATTTTTTGAGAGACGTTTCCCCATTGACGTTATGTGGTCGGTCCATGTTAAATCTTTATCTATTATTACTCCTAGTATTTTATGTGAGTCGACTTCTTCTATTTTTTGGTCATATATAAACAATGGTGGAAATTTTGACTTCATCTTTTGTCTTTTTTGTCGGGCACATACAAACATGCACTTGGTTTTGCTTGCATTTAAGGACATATGGTTCAAACTGAGTCCATTCGATAAGTTTTTAACATCATTTTGGAGTTTACTAGCTAATCTATATGGATCTGAATCACTGGAATGAAGAGATGTATCATCAGCAAACATTTCGCATTTACTTTCAAGAAAATAAGGTAAATCATTGACGTAGACAGTAAACAGTAGGGGGCCCAATACAGAGCCTTGTGGTACTCCATATTTGATAGACATGAAATTTGACGTTTTATTGTTGACTGTTACTGATTGTTTCCTATTACATAGGAATGAGGACATGAGATTTATTAATTCTGGAGTTAATTTGTAGAGTTCCAGTTTACGCAACAGGAGAGAATGATTTATTACATCAAAAGCTTTCTCAAAGTCTATAAAAAGAATACCAGTAAATTTATTTTCATTTATACTACATAAGAGGCTATCAATAAGCTGTACAAGGGTTGTATGGCAGGAATGATTTTTACGGAAACCAGTGTGTGTGTGTGTGTGTGTGTGTGTGTGTGTGTGTGTGTGTGTGTGTGTGTGTGTGTGTGTGCTTACATATAAGTAAGATTATTACAAACATTCCACCACACATGAACAGTGTGAACTTACTAAAAACAAGATGAGAACTATGTATGGAATAACACATTTCATGGAATATTAAAACTCTTTAGCGATATAAAGGTTAACATTTCGTCTTTTTCAAAGCCTTTTTTTTTTAATATACATGGGACGTAACTTTTCCAGTCCCTTAACGACTATTACTGCCCTTGCCGGCGATCATTGAGCCGACCAAGATCACTTTGACCCTGAGGGAAATCGGTGATCTCCTGAGTGGTTTACTCATGTGGAGATGCTTCTCTCTAGCGGTATCAAGGAGCTAGTAAGAATCCTGATGAGTCCTTCAGTCCAGAGCGAAACAAATGTCGCTTGCTGGTTCGCTGATTTCCGCTGTGAACGAGCTGTTGATCTACCGAGTGCAAATTTGTACCAGGACGGATTTTTCAACATTTCCTCAACTTTCCTTCCGGAAAAAGGAAGATAGTAAGGCTGGGATCATCAGCAGTGTGTCTCTGACATCTGCCATGAGTGGACACTCATTGCGAAAGGAATCTGAAACAGATTATCAGCAGTGTGTCTCTGACATCTGCCATGAGTGGACACCCATTGCGAAAGGAATCTGAAACAGATTATCAGCAGTGTGTCTCTGTCATCTGCCATGAGTGGACACTCATTGCGAAAGGAATCTGAAACAGATTATCAGCAGTGTGTCTCTGACATCTGCCATGAGTGGACACTCATTGCGAAAGGAATCTGAAACAGATTATCAGCAGTGTGTCTCTGACATCTGCCATGAGTGGACACTCATTGCGAAAGGAATCTGAAACAGATTATCAGCAGTGTGTCTCTGACATCTGCCATGAGTGGACACTCATTGCGAAAGGAATCTGAAACAGATTATCAGCAGTGTGTCTCTGACATCTGCCATGAGTGGACACTCATTGCGAAAGGAATCTGAAACAGATTATCAGCAGTGTGTCTCTGACATCTGCCATGAGTGGACACTCATTGCGAAAGGAATCTGAAACAGATTATCAGCAGTGTGTCTCTGACATCTGCCATGAGTGGACACTCATTGCGAAAGGAATCTGAAACAGACTCTAGCCTTTCTAGAAAATAAGCCAAAACTTGATACACAATGCGAAAAAGACAAGTGAATTTCGACAAAAAAGACCTTCTTCACACACGTTAATTAGAAGAAAAAAAATTACCAGAACAATACCCCCATATCACAGGCAGCCTACGAATGCCTAGGCCGAGGTTTCTGACAGGTCTCGCCCAGAGGGCGAAAGTCGACCGGTGCCAGAGGCCACAAATTCTCTACGGGGCAGAATTCAGTGGTTCCTACATGTTCACCGTGGGTGGATGGTGTAACGTTTATGCATCAACACCCGTCCCCCCCCCCCCCCCCTTTTTTTTTTTCCAGAGACATGTTTCCCAACCTCTCCCCTCACCCTCCACCCTCCTCCTGCCCCTCGTCCTTTTTCTTTTTAAATAAAATCTTTGGAAACGTTTTATTCAATTTTTTTTTAAGTCATAGAATGGTATGCCAGCCAAAACGTTTTCGTTCAATTGAAATCCTCCACTCTAGCCCGACTGTCACACCGATGGCTTTATTTTTTATTTGTCTTATCTTTCAACAACAACAACAACAACAACAACAACAAAAGAAAGAAAGAAAGAATCTCCGTTAGATATGAGAAAACGGCAAAGCCTTTCCAAACTCCCAACATTTGAAATTTAACTCAGCGAGTTCAGACTAGGTGCACTTTGAAGATATCTTTTGAATAAGATTTCATTGGGGTTGAATAGGAGTTTTGTTTGCCTCCGAATGTGTGTATGTGTGTGTGTGTGTGTGTGTGGTGTGTGTGTGTGGTTTAGTGTGGTGTGTGTGTGTGTGTGTCTGCGTGCGTGCGCGCGCGCGCGCGCGCGCGCGTGTGTGTGTGTGTGTGTGTGTCCAAAAGAAAAAAAAAGCACAAGAACAACAAGCTGTCGTGGTTATAGTTAAAATATTCAGCTTTATTTGCCTTCATCAGCAAATGACATCCTCCCTGAGTGCCAGCAGGTGAGGGAAGAGACGTAAAGATTTCAG
>JAMYXO010001860.1:0-10000 GCA_033310375.1 Conus canariensis | reverse complement strand
ATCATTCTCGACTGTTTGTCTATTAGCTTACATGCAAAAGCAAGTGCAAGTTTGAATATTCTCATATGTTGCTGAGCAGCTGAATAACGCGGTCGCAGATGCAAAAACGACATATTGGGTTGATTCTCCCATCTTGTAATATGAAGTACCCGCACATGCGCGCGCTCGCATCCACGAACGCATGCACGCACGCACGCACGCATGCACACACTCACAGACACACACACAGACACACACACGCACACGCACACACACGCACGCACGCACTCACGCACACACACACACCACACACACACACACACACATACACTGGACATACTGCCATCATATCTATCACTAGATCTCTTGTAGGTGTGTATTTACACTAATTACAGGCCGGTGTGTGTGTGTGTGTGGGTGGGTGTGTGTGTGTGTGTGTGGAAGCGTAGGGAACGGGGAGAGGGGGACGAGGGGGCAGGCGAAGTGGGGGAGGGGGGGGGGAACGGGGAGAGGGGGACGAGGGGCAGGCGAAGTGGGGGGAGGGGGGGGGAGGGGGAGATGGTGCGAGGCAGCATTTCGTAGCCTGCAACGCAAAAATAATTTGCGCCGATCAAGACCTAGATCTGCTTCTGCTAGTGGATTACGTTTATGGATGATACTGTCAACATTCCAAACAAGTAACGTATTGTAAACCCTGAGCACACTCCACAAAAAAAACAAGAACAAACAAAGCATAGAAATTTAGAAGAAAAAAAAAAGAAAAAAAAAAAGCAACCTCCACACATCAGCCTGAATATGTTTCCAACAATCTTTCTCTACAGTAAGTCATTGTCGCCACAATTCTCTTTTTTTTTGTTTTCGTTTCTTTTTATAATATTTTTGTTTGTTTGTTTGTTTTGTTTTGTTTTGTTGGGGGGTGGAATGAAGGAGCAGGGGGTTTTCATCCGTCAAGGACAGAGGTCTACTACGTGGAATGAACAGACATCATCAGGAAGGAACATATTACATTTGAGCAGTTCCGGAAAGTTCGTGTGATGGCCACGAGTAAGGCCTCAGTTCAGCTCCAACACCATCACGTACCTCCGCCCTTTTCCTTTGGCGTGCACGCACACCAAATGCACACACACACATGCGCCGCGCTCGCACACATGCACACAACACACACACACACACACACACCACACACACACACACACACACACACACACACACGGCGCGCGCGCGCG
This sequence comes from Conus canariensis, assembly GCA_033310375.1. Taxonomy (NCBI): domain Eukaryota; kingdom Metazoa; phylum Mollusca; class Gastropoda; order Neogastropoda; family Conidae; genus Conus; species Conus canariensis. The sequence continues at coordinate 8,795 of JAMYXO010001860.1, read as the reverse complement.
CATTTACGCACGTATGCAAACACATATACACACGCGCGCGCGCATTTACGCACGTATGCAATCAACACACACACACACACACACACACACACACACACACACACACACACACACACACACACACACCAAACCCTGATGTTTTCTGTGATAATTGACAGTCGGGAAGACCAGCGCAACATCACGTGTTACACTTCAAAACAAAATTCTGTTTTGGATTCACATAATTATCTTTAATCAGTTTATTTTGCGATAAGCGCCTACCGCGGAGAGAGAGAGAAGAGAGGGGGGGGGAGAAAAACAGAGAGAGAGACACCACACACAGACACAAGCGACAGACACGGAGAGAGAAGAGAGAGAAGAGAGAGAGAAGAGTGAGAGAGTCTCAAAACTGTCCGATGATTCAAGAAATGTTCCGATGAATAGGGAAGAAATTACACCATGAAATTTTGTCCCTTCAACTAGTGCGATGTCAAGTCATGACTGTCATTTTCACGGGGTTTAAGTCAGGGCAACAGTCGTGGAACCCCCAAAATCTGGCCTTCATTCCAACGTCCCTATGACCTCAGTTTCGATTCCTGTCCACATCTGTGCCTTTTTAATCCTTTAGGGCACCGGTATCGGCAAAATTCATGGGGACTTCTTACAACATTGGGCCTCCATAACTCACCACCCCTCCCGACTAACAAATTAAACATAAACAATTGGGGTATTTTTTCTCCCAAAAAAAAAACCTTGTTAGGTTTTCTTTATGGAGCAAAAATACCCAATTTTTACTTTTATCGTTTACTTTCCCTCCTCATTTCATTTCCCCATTAACAATTATTTCGTCAGTAGGGTTATAGTGTTTCCCTATTCGGCAAACACGCCACGAACCCACCGAATGACTCGACAGCAGTGCATTCTACTGCGGGGGTTCCCTTGACACTTACATTGACAGTGGATTGCCCCTCCCTCGGGGGCCCGGGGCCCGGGCTTGGCTGTGAACAGGGAACGGAAAAAAAAAACGCGTTGCAATGCTACGGGGTGGCACAAGGAGGGGACAAAAAAAAATAAATGAAAAAAAAAATAAAAGAAAGAAAAACACGTAAAAAAAAAAAAGAAAAAAATTTCTACCATTCTACCAGTCCACCATTACTACCATAAACCCCTCGGTTTGGTCATTGGTTTGATGGGCTTGTTTTCGCAAGTCTACCGGTGGCCTTTGAGATCAGATCCAGACACACACACACACACACACACACACACACACACCACACACACACACACACTCCCTCGCGCGCGGCCACGCCTGACTTTGCCGAACACTCCATTGGTGCGAACGTAAAATTTAATTTTCTTAGTAATTGCTGTTTTGTTTATCATTTATTTTGTTTAAACCATCATCTGCGCTTTGTTAGACCGGAAGGATCAAACATGCCAGAGACACTCTTGCCCCGAAAACTCAGTCCTAGATTGTAAAAAAATTAAATAAACCCCCAATGACAGGGGCAAACAAATTACAAGACAAACACACGCGTGTCGACCTTCTATCTTCTTCTGGCAAAAAACAACATTCAGGACAATAAACAAAAGAACGACAATCACTTCTCTTCTCATTTTCACGCAAGATGGGCGTTGAAAAAATTCTCCTCAAACTTTTGAGCCAATTGAATTCAGTTTCTCTAAACGTTTCAGTGAAGGCTTCTTTAAAAAATAGACCGGACAGGGCCCAACCAGTATTTTGTTCAAGAACTAATCCAAAAATGAACTGACATCCTGCCCCTCTATAATCAAACTGTATTCACAGCTTCAGATTGCCGCCGCCACCAAAAAAACCCCCTCACGACAGGGGGCTAACACAACAAAGAAACATAGCATTTGGGGTTAATAGCTCTTTTAGAGGGGGCCGGGGTCGTACCTAGGGGTTGGGGTTGAATTTTCTACAGGGGGGGTTTTTTTTTCCCCGGGATTAAAACTGGTTCGAAAACCATTCCCCCAACACCTTCAAAGACTAAAAACCGATTCCCTTTAACCACGACAACATCTTCCACACGAAAAAACCCATCACCAACTTTGGGGAAAAGAACCATTTGGTCTTGGTATGGATGACACTGCCAAACATAAAACCCCCCCCGAGATAGGCTCCTTTTTTGGGGAAAAAAAAAAAAAAAAACGGTCATACAACAAAATCCACTCCTGTCTATACCATGTCCCAATATCACCTGCACGCAGAAAAAAGAAAAAAAGAGCACCCAATGGGGGGGGACACATCACACATTGTTCTACTCATCAAAAGTTACAGATGGGGCATGAATCACGACGGGCGGGGGCACCCAACTTTGACCCATGGGGAACATCATCCTTTTGGGGTTTGGCACCGACCTGTTTCAGCCGTTACTAACACACCCCACCTTTTCTGGGGCGGGGTTTTTTACACATAGGGGGAATTCGCCCAAAAAAGGGGAAACCCAGTTCATCTGATTTTATAACGTACTCTTTTTTGGTTTTGGGGGTTTTTTTTTTAAAGAAAGAAGAAAGAGAAAGTTAATAATATTAACATCTAGTGTTAAGTGTCCGGCTCTGCATCTTTCAAATCTTTTTGGGTTGCGCGCGTGCATTTCGGGGTGTATTGGGCGCGCTTTTTTTTTCATGCCATAAGGGGAAAAACCTCATAAAGTCCCCCCTATTCAAATACCTTTTTATTTACAGGGGGGACCAACACTGGGTTTTAAATTTTTGGACAAAGCCTTCCCCCCTTTGTGGGGCCACCCCTCCCCCCTCAACCACACAACTGGGACTGACAGATAAGCAACAAAACTCACTTTTTATTTTATGCTTCAACTTTGCTGGCAAAGATAGGGGGGGAAAAAGAGAAAATTGTCTGTACCAAGAAAAACTTATTTTTATGAAGAGAAAGAAGGGGAATTTTTTTTCCCAAAAAAAACTTTTCTTTTAGGGGGAAAAAGAAAGAAAACTATATCCCAAAAAGACTTTTTACTTTTAGGGTTTTTGGAAAAAGAAAATTCTTACCAGAAAAGACTTATTTAGGGGGAAATGAAAAAGAATTTTAACCCCGGGGGGAAAACTCATTTTTTTTTTAGGGTAAAAAAAAAATTCTATACCCAAGAAAACTTGTTTTTGGGAAATAAGAAAAATTCTATACCCAAAAAAACTTCACTTTTTTGAAATAAAGAAAATTCTTACCCAAAGACAATTTCGTTCTCGGAACAACTAATCTCCATTCCAGTAAACAATACTTTTGAACCCTCGGATTTCCCCTTCACCCCTCAAACCTATCATGTCAAAACCCTTTTTCACCCTCCAATACATCATTCAAAGATTTCTTCTTTTTAAAATCCGTGGTTTTAAAACAACTAGCTTTATGTTTTCCCAAAAAAAAGCCAAAAAATTCCAAAGTGTGGAAGGAAACAATTTGTTTTTAAATGTTACACGAGTTCAGTTGCATTTAATAAATATTTTTAAAAACCCGAAAAAAGGGAAAAAAGTTCAGCTTCTAGGGGTTCTATATTTCAGTGAAGACAGCAACCCCAAAATACTCATGACCGCTTTGTTGCTACATAAAAAGATTTTGGACCATTGCCCTTTTTAAAAAATAAAAAAAAATTTTTAAAAAAAAACCGCAAGGCCCCCTTTTGCATGCGTGCCTCAAGTTCTGGAACCGCACGCAGTAGGGACATAGCCCCTGAGCATCACGACAACAAATCAACAGGAATGCCCCCACCAATGTGTGGGGGTGGTTTTGTGTGTGTGGGGTTTTGTGTGTGTGTGGTGTTTTTGTGTTTTTGGGGGGGGGGGCCACTTCAAGTTCTGTGCCACAGGGGCACTCCCCCGGGCCTGGCCTTACATGGGTTTTTAAAAAACTGCCCTGACCCAAACACATTTTTTGATGACTGTGGAAAACCCCCGTGGTAATGACAGCCCAATGTTGCAGACCACATGAATATTTCTAACAAGGATTCCCACCCCTTTGGGGTGACAAGGCGTCTAGAACAAAAAAACCCTTAAGACACTGAACTTTGCTGAAAGGGGGGGGTTTTTCTCTTCTTCTTAACCGTTAAGGAGGAAATTTAATTTCCCCAAAATTTTTGTGTTCGTCACGTTATACCCCCCCCTCCTTTTTATACCCCGTCTTTTTTCCCCCCCCCCCCTTCCCCCACCAACCTCACTTTCTCTTTTTGTGTCAAAGGGTTTTGTGGGGGGGGTGTGTTTTATTGGTTTATAGCAACACCTGACTGTGTATCGTCGTATTTTGTTTCTTTCCGCTTAGTCACTTTAGTTATATTTAGCCGTCTCTCTTTTTTTTTGAAAATTTGGAAAAAACATTCCTTCATGCACTCTCATTAATTCCACTTTGCATCCTTGATGGCACCCGGGGTCGAAGACAATGAGTTGCACCGCGGGGCATCAGTTGTAAATTTTTTAGCGCATGCTGTGACTGAAACCCGATCCTTGACGGCAGACCTTTTTCAGTTGCGCAGAGAAGTACGTCTAGGGCTGTTGGTAATGACGCTTTTGCCGTCTGTGGGGCCTCCGTTTTCCCACGGGGCCCACTCCTCTGCTCTGCTTGCTTGATCCCGGGCCCTTTATGGGGGACCGCCAGCGCCCGGTCTAAGCGTTGTCTCCGGGGCTGCGGGGGCGAAAAAGCCTCCCTAGGGGCGCGCTTGCATACATCCCTTTAGCGTAGGGCGGCCGTCCGTGGGTCTGGGCCTGTACCAGCTCGCCTACAGCAGTCCTAACATCCCCACAGCTGCGACCGTCCCATGGGGCCGACAGGCCAAACCAAACAGGCGTCTCTTTTACATGGCGAACATGCTGGGGTCCCCCTGGGCGGACGTCCTTGTTGGTGAGCCCGGGGGTCTTCTGACAGCGCAGGGAAGAATTCAGCCTGCGTTTTTGTCAAGGTACAAACCATGCTTCGCCCCGTAGAGAAGAGTGCTGACACACAGGTTGGTCACTTTCATCTTTTGGGTTTGATGTTAGCGGTTCGTCCCAGACTCTTTCGTGCCGATCCGCACTTCAGCTCGGGGCCAGGAGGGGTTTTGGATGGTGGGGGCCCAAAAGCGAAGTCGTCGCCAAATTAAGGAAGCTCGCTTGCTGTCAGCACGAAACCCCTCTCCTCTCCCCTTTACCCCCCCACTTTCCTTCCCGAAAGGGGTTTTCCCCGGAGGACCCCTTCCCCCTCCACCTCTCCCCCTGTGTATGATTTTCCTCTCTCTCTCTCCCCTCTCTCTCTCTCCTCCTTCTCCTCTCTCTCTCTCTTTTTGTATTGCCTCTCTCTTCTCTCTCCTCCCTCTCTCTCTCCTCCCTCTCTCTCTCTCTCTCTCTCCTCCTCCTCTCTCTTTCAGATTTCTTTAGATTCCTCGGTATGTGCTCTCTCCCTCTCTCTCTTCTCTCTCTCCCCTCTTCTCTCTCTCTCTTCCTGTTTGTCTCTCTCTGTACGTCTCTCCCTCTCTCCCTCTCTCTCTCCCCCCCCCCCCCCCCCCCTGTGTTTTTGTTTTGTGATGGTGTGTCCTTTCCATGCGTAGTGTATTGGGGCATATCAATCTTTTTATTATAGGTTTTAAAGATTCAGTTTGTGTATTATTTAAAAACAATCGATTGATTAGTAGGTTTTAAACATTCAGTTTTGTATTGGGCATATAAAACGATTGATTTTATTTTTAAAAAACGAGTTCGTTTTTGTTTGGGTCATACAACGATTGATTATATTTTTTAAAAAGAGTTCTTTTTGGATTGGGGTTTTAAAACGATGGATTAGTAGGTGTAAAACGAGTTCAGTTTTAGCAACAACTTTTTTTAGTTTGCATAATCCTCTGATTAATTAAAAAAAAAATAAAAAAATAAATCAATCCTCGGTATTGGTGAAGTTATCTATTGTATCACAGTGAATGAGGGGAACACGTCTATTTATGTAAACTGCAATCCTCATTAATTTCCCAGGGGGGAGGGGGGGGGGGGGGGGGGGGGGGGGGGGGGGGGGGGGGGGGGGGGGGGAACGATTTTTCAGTTCGAAATAGAGCATGCGGTACAGCGTTCCTACTTGTAAACACACTGCTCTTTGGGTTCCCTCGCCCCGGCTGTGACGAAAAGTGAGTTTGTCCGGGCCCTTTTTCTCGAATGTCACCTATCAACCCTCTACCAACTCCATCTGCTTGAACCGATTTAATTTTTATCGTTTCCACAAAACGACAAAAAAAAAAAAATTTTTGGGGGGGGGGGGGGGGGAATAAAAAAATAAAAAAAAAAAGGGGAAAAAAAAAAAAAAAAAAGAAAAAAAAAACAGAAAGAACAAAAATTTTTTAAAAAAAAAAGAAAGTGAGGGGGGAAGGTGGAAAGGAAAAAAGGGGGGAAGAAGGAAAAAAGGAAAAGGGGAAGGAAACAGAGAGGAGAGAGAGAGAAGGGGGAGGAGAGAGAGAGAGAGAGAAAAGAGAGGGGGGGCAGACAGAGAGAAGAAAAAAGAGAGGAAAGGAGACGACAGTAAATGAAGCAAAATCACAGAAAGTGAAAAAATTTCCCCCCAAGCAAAAAAAAAGAGAGAGAGAGAAACTAACGGAGCAGGCGGTCTGTGCCAGTGTGTAGGTTAATCGACAGATCTGCTGCATTCAGTCGGTATGGCTTTCCGTTCCGCGCTCTGGCTATCACCGTGTCTGCTCGTCCTTGTTTCAGTCTGTCTGTTTGTCTCTGTCTTCTGTCTGTTCTCTCTCTCTCTCCTCTCTCTGTCTGTCTGTTTGTCAGTCGTCTCCCTCTCTCTGTCTCGTCTCTGTCTCTTCTTCTTTTTTCTTCTCCTCTCTCTCTCCCTCCCCCAGTTTCTCTTCTCTTACTCTCCCCCCTCCCCTCTCTCTCTCTCCTCTCTCCCCACACACACACACACACACACACACAACACCCACACACACACAATCTCTTTTCTCTCTTTTACCTTCTCTCCCTCTCTCTCTCTTCCTCTCTCTCTTTCTGAAAAAAGGGGTTTGAAATTTTTCGATATATTTATATAAAGCGTTTTAAGCCCCGTTCTGCTGTGTGTATGTTTTTATTGACACAGTACTTACATTTTTTTTTAGAACGATTCTTATTTTTGTCATATCACCCCATAAAAAGGGGCATGATGAATAATCTTCTCTCCTCTCTCTCTCCTCTCTCTCCCTCTCTCCTCTGTATCTCACTGTCTTGTCTCTCCGTCTGTCTCTCTGTCTCACCCCCTCCCCCCTCACCACTCCCCCCCCCTCTCTCGTCTCCCTCTCTCTCTCTCCTTCCCCCTCTATCCTCTTCTCTCCTCTCTGTATTTTTTTGTGTCTTTTTTCACGTTGTGGGTGGGGTGTGTGTTGTGTGTTTTGTGGGGGTTTTGTGTTGTGTGTCTCTCTCTCTTTTCTCTCTCTCTTCTGTCCAAGATTTTTCTTATTTTGCATCTTTTTTAAAAAAAACAAAAAAAAAAAACATCTTAATCTCGTTTATTTTATAACAACAATCACCGACGAAAAATAACCCCGTGACAACAGTTCAACATCCCATCGGGGAATCTAAAAAAAAAAAACCGAACAACTGTCTGCAACATCCCATCTCCAATACAAAAAAAAAAAAAACCGTGACAACATCTGCAAATTTCCATCTGGCAAACAAAAAAACCACCTGACAACATGTCTGAAAAAATTTCCATCTGGCAAAACAAAAAAAGACCCCTGCAACATGTCTGAAAATCTCCATCGGCAATACAAAAAAAGACACCGTGACAAATTCTGCAACATTTCCATCTCAATACTAAAAAAAGCACCGTGACAAATTCTCAAAAACTCCACGGCAAACAAAAAAAGACACCGTGACAACATTCTGCAACATTTCCAGGCAATACAAAAAAAAACACCGTGAAACAGCTGCAAAAATTTCCATCTGGCAAAAAAAAAAAAGACCCGTGACAACATGTCTGCAACATTTCCATCGGCAATACAAAAAAAGACACCGTGACAACATTCTGCAAATCTCCATCGGGGAAACAAAAAAAAACCCCGTGACAACAGTCTGCAACATTTCCACGCCAATAAAAAAAAAAGACACCTTGACAAAATGTCTGAACATCTCCATCTACCAATACTAAAAAAAGCCCCGTGACAACATGTCGCAACACTCCATCTGCCATACAAAAAAAAAAACACCGTGACAACATGCTGAACTTTCCATCTGCCGGGAAAAAAAAAACACCGGACAAATTCTGAACATCTCCATCTACCAATAAAAAAAAAGACCCGTGACAAATGTCTGCAACTTTTTTACACCAATACTAAAAAAAGACACCGTGACAACATCTGCAACATCCCCATCCCAAAAACTAAAAAAAGACACCGTGACAACATGTCTGCAAATTCCATCTGCCAATACAAAAAAAGACACCGTGAAAAACAGTCGCAACATTTCCATCTCCAAAATAAAGAAAGAAGGATCCCAAAAGGGTTGGTCAGTCCCTCTTTCCCCTTTTACCCTGTCTTTCACTTTCTTTTTTTCCCCCTTTCCCCTTTCCCCCCTCCCTCCCCCCCCCCCCCCCCCCCCCCCACTTGATGACAAGAAACCAGCACGGGGCTGTCACGGGATGGGGGGTCTGATGACACAACGTTGAATGCTCCGGGGGTGAGTGCTACAAGAGGGGGGGGTGTGGGGTGTAAGGTAAAGTAAGGTAATGTTTCTTAAACCCACCACCGCAGGGGGCCCTATCGGGGGGACACCGCGTTGAAGTAAAATTAAAATTTTGGGAAAACAAAAGAACAAAAAACTATTTCCATTTTTTTTAAAACTCCTTTTAAATCACA